>JAGVVM010002861.1:0-27056 GCA_019149425.1 Psidium friedrichsthalianum
TTGAAAAGCCCTGTAACAAACTTGATTTAAAAAGAGGCCATTTGCCAGATAGAGATTTCTGAACCTAAAAAAAATTGTACACATCATCAAGTTTTTGCAAAACAGAAACAGGGAATAGAAAGAGTTCTCTCTCAGGGTACACGACAGCCAGACACTGTTTTGACATTGTCTTCCAATCTGCTTCATTCAGACACATTTATGTCCAAGAAAACAAAAGAGCGGGCATAGTAGAGGAGTTCCTCGAAAACTGCATAAAATTGGATCCACTGTCAAGGAAGTATGTTCTTCCCCATTGTATGTTACCTCCCACGGCATGCTAATGAACATGACATGGCTTTTGCATTTGCAAATTAGATACAACAGAGATGGTTCAATTCCAAACTGACCTTTTCAACTGTAGCCTACTTTCCCATGACAATTGAGGTCTCCAAACAGCTTGTAATGTATCATGCAGTTCCTTATTGTCAAGCTAAACAGCCAGATCCTCATTAAAAGGGGAAAAAAAAATGAAGTCCTCATTAACACTCACAACTAAATTTCAAGTTCCCCTATCTTTCCAAAAAGAAACACTAACAGAATTTTTTTTTTTCCCCGTGGGAAGAACAACAAGAAGCAATCAATACAGTAGAGAGCTAGAGTTGCCATGACAAAAGAATCCATTCATTTGCGATAGAAATCCTTACAAAATGAACATGCCGTTTCTCCTTTTTCGCTCCCATTGGGAAAAAAAAAATTATATGCACTAGAATGCCCAAAAAGACATGTAAGTTACCTAGAAAGAACAAAATCCTGTGGAAAAACAAAAAGTACAAAACTTTCACCAAGGTTAAGGAAAAAGATTGATACAGAATATATAGTGGTTCTCGTCTTTTACCACCATTGATGAACAAGGACTCCACTCTGCCTGAGAGAATTGAAGAGGTCCAGGCACTGACCGTAAGTTCTTTCATATTTTGGACTCCTCTCACCGGGACAGCACCTCTGCCACCGGTTGTAATGGCACTCAAGAAATATCTCATCGATCAAACAGATGGCTCCACTTTTAAAGAGCCGTGGAATCAAGTCGAATTCAGTCCCTTCCACGTCCATTTTCATCACCACGAAATCCTTTGCAGACACCGTCCTCTTCAACCATTCTGCGAAGTCAAACCCTTTGATCTGGATAACCTCTCCATCAGATATAGCAGATGACTGTTTAGGCTGAATCCTTCCCATTCCTCTCCCCTTAACAACCTCAACCTTGTGGTCGGGGTCTCGATTTATTTCAAAGAACAGAGACTCATTCTTTACCCATGCCGCATATGGCAACAATGTGACCGCCTTCTTCATTTTATACTCATCGTGAAAGGTCTTATCCGCCTCAATTGCATACACTTCAAAAGTCTTGTTCTGCTTGGGATACTGTTTTCTGAACCAACTACCTATACTAGACCATAACTCCGAGCTCCAACGTCGACGTACACATATCTATTCTTGAAACTGATATCAACCATCGATGGCAAATACTTTATGTTCTGTATATTCCTTTTCAATGTAATCCAAGGTTTCAAGGGTTCCTCCTCTATCAATGGCTCTGCATTCCGGACCAATTTTTGCTTATACTCCGGGACAGAGCACTTATTCCCTGAACTGACTTTACTTTTCCTAATCAAATGGCTGTGAATATCAGAATCCCCAACTTTCTTCAGAACAATTTCCCTTATTCGTGGCACTGAAGATTCAAAACCATCAATGTCGAGTGACCTTAGCAGCGTGCATTGCTTGAACATCTCCAGGAAAGAATTGAAACTATAGGTATCATTAGCCCTTACATGCACAACAAGAAACCCTTCGAGTTTCAGCGTCCTCTCGAGCTCGGCCGCAACATCTACCGGCCTCGAGAATCTGTCAAAGTGGCCACCACCGGAGAAGATAAAATCGAAAGTGTCGTCGGCGAAAGGCAGGCCGAGCAGGTCCCCGGATTTAACCAACGGAGGAGACGCTTTTTTGGCAATCCCAATCGAGTCCATCACGCCAATGTCCCTCAAAGCGAAGACGTCCTCGCCAGCGACGGAACCCACGCACAGAGTCCTCTGCCCTGGCGACAGGAACGCGTCCACCATCAGATCCTGGAACACCGAGGAGTAAAACCGAACAGCCTTAATCCACTCCTTGCTCTTGCGGAGGTCGCGGCGCTTAGGAGCCGTCGATTGGGACTTGGCGACCTCTTTGACGACGGCGGCGGAGGCGGAAGCGCTGGAGCCGGCTCCGGCGATGACGAGGTTGATGTTCTCAGGCAAGGAGAAGAAGCAGAAATCGCCGAGGTTGCAGGACTCGCCGGCGATGGTGACGACGTAGGCGAAGCGGACGACGATGAGAACGACACCGAAAAGCAGCGCCCGCACGAGGATATTCCTGAGGAAGCTCGATTTGGCCGGAGACGGCTCCATCATGGGAGAGACTTCGATCTAGGGTCAGATCTGAGAGCGAGACGAATACACAGAGAGATGGAGAGAGGGGATAGAGAGAGTGAGAGAGAAAGGTAGGGATTATCGGGAGCAGAAGCGAGCGGAGGTGTGGTTGGCTCCGACGAGGGAGAGGCGGCGAGGAGCGGCGGAGACGGGGAAATAGAGAGGAGGGGGAGGGGCAAAACGTGGAAGAAGCATGGTGAGTGGGATTGAGAAGGCGATGGGAATGTGAAGGAGAGAGTTGGTTATGGTCTCACTCTCTTTTGACGGTTATAGGGGACAGTGACAGGCAGTGACGACGAAGACGACGGCGATGGCGGCGGTGACCGGAATGGCCGGTTGGAGGTTGCCCAAAGGAGCGTCCCGGGCCGTGGGTTGGGGCCCAACCGTTGGGCGAACTTGGTTGGAAATGGACCGTGATCGGGGGCTGGATATATTCCGTCCCCATTGGAAAGCGAATCTCCACGGGATGAAATCAACGTCAGAAGATATTTTTGTGATGGAAAGTTTCTATTTTTGGAAATTTTATTTTGGGTTAGGAAATTTTTTGGGAGGAAGGACTCGAGTTGAATGAAAAAAGAGAGGAATATATAGCGAGGGAAATGAAAATGGAGGGAAATTCGTCGGTGTAATTAGGTTGTTGAGCGTATAATTTTATACGAGATACAATGTAGTTTGACTCTTTTTAAATCGAAACTTCATAAAAGGTTAAAGTAAATTTTCATGTATAAAATTTTTCATCTATATATTTTTAAATATGAGTAGTATCTCATGTCTTGACAAGAAAGTAAAAAACAAGTTTCGATTAATTTTAAGTGTAAACAGAGGTACTCCTTAGAGTTTTACACATTTTACTTTGAAAAGTTTCGTTTAGTAGAATTCATGCATGTGTAGAATTGCACCTGTTTCCAACCTAAATTGTCAAAATGTTTAAGGGTATCCACTTCACTTACTTATTACTAATTTTCACAATCGTCTAAACCTTGCGAATTTGAATGTATGAAGAGAACAAGAGTGAAACCCGAAAAGAGAAGTTGAATTAATTAACTTTTCTGGAAATTGTGTGAATGTGAATATTTCATGTTTTATATTCCCGATTTACATGTCTTTGCCCAAATTGAAAGTTATATCTTTGTCATTACGTGAAACACATAAAACATTACATTAAACATAGTGTTAGGAATAAAAGAGGAAAGTGGTTGCCTTATCCTGCTTGAATTAAAGACATGACCTCCTATGATTGAATTTCACACAAATTAGATTTGGTGCTTCATAATTCTAAGGGCATTTGAACTCCACCTTCTCTCATATATATGCGATGATTTGGACCATGAAAAATATCTGCGCTCTATTTTCTTTCCTAAAATTCCCTCTCAAGAGAAAATCTTGAAAATTTCCCATAGTCAATGGCCGTTGGGAAATTTCTAATAACGTTGATAGAAAATATGACTGGCGATTCGATTGTTAGGTTATCTATTGGTAGCGTATCATTATTATCAAGAATTTACAAGTTTTCAAAACAATTATTGCTTTCCTAACTACTCTGAAATTTTACCATAACCACAAGCACATTACCAATATTATAATAAATTTACCAATATTTCAACAAATTAGTAAATTATTAGCTTCTTTTAATTGTCACAAATGTAGTTAGTGAAGTCTTTGCGCAATGATAAATTTGCCAATTCCAATAAGTTAGCAGGAAGTCAACAAACTACTTTAAATTTTACTAGTGTTGTTAGGTAAAATATTAACACCACAGAAAATCTACAACATTTAAATAAACAACTAAATTGCCAACTTCTAAAGCTTTTGCAAAATAAAAACCCTATAAGTAATTTTCCAACATTCCATTAATTAGTAAGTGATCAACTTCGAAATTTTGCAAGTTTGGGTAGTAAACTACCAACGCTATAGAAAATTTACAATTATTTTAAGAAATGAGTTTAATTACCAACATCTTCAAATTTTACAAATATGCTTAGTAAAATAAGAACCTTACAATGAATTTACCAAAAATCCCAATATATTACTAAGTTACCAACTTCTTTTACATTTTGCAAGTGTGATTTGTAAAGTACCAACATCATAAGGGATTTACTAATCTCAGAATAAATTAGTAAGGCACCAACTTCTTTAGAATGTCCCAAGCATCGGTTGCATAATGCGATGCCTATAAAAATTTACCAACATCTCATTAACTAAGTCAATTACCATCGTTTTTTTTTTACTTTTACAATTGTGGTTAGTATTTTTATAGTGATATTGAACGAACAACATAAGGAAACAAAATAAAACAAATTCACAAAAATAAAACAGAGTAGGAATAGAGAAAGCTAGTCAAGTTGATAAATAATGATTGGGCACCCATCCATGTTACTCTTCTCGGTCTTCCAGGCATGCTTTTCGACAGACATAAGATGGATTGGTCTTCGAACCGAAAAAAGAAAAAAGAAAAAAGAAAAAAGAAAAAGAAAAGTGTACTAGAAATCCCAAAACTTATATCTAAAGTGAAATTGAATCCTAAAAGTTTCAAAAAGTGTAATTATATCCAAAACTTATCAAATTAGTGTAATCGAATGCTTCTACTAATATCGACAATTTGTCTAACAGAAAATGCTGATATGACATTTTTCTCTCTTCTAGGTGGCTTTTTAATATTATTTTCTTTCTTAAGTGGAATTTTTATTTTTTTGCTTCTTTAAATTTTATGTAAATTGAATTGAAAATATAAAGGCTAAAATTTTATTTTTAAAAAAAACTAGAAAAGAAAAAAAAGAGAGAGAGAGAGAATGGGGGCTCATGGTTTCCCTGTCGCTGTCGCGCTCCTCATCGCTAGCGGAGGTTGCTGGCAATGGGGAAGGGTGGCCAACTCACCAGACTCAACTAAGGTTTGCCCAAGTCTACCTTGCCCAAAGCTGGGCAAGCCTTATCTACCATGACCTATGGTTGGTGAGGCCTTGCCCCGATCTAGTGAGGGTTATCGGCCCTCGTCGGGGCCCAACGATGGCTGGTGTTGCCTAGGTTTGGGCGAGGCAAACCAAGACAAGCCTCGCCAGCCACAAGTGATGACTAGTGAGGCCTTCGCCGGGGTTGGCAAGGTAACCCCCCTCCCCAAGACTAGCAACCTTTGTTCGCCCCTTTGACGATGAGGAGTGACAGCGGCACCCACAAAGCCCTAGCCACTCTCTGCCTCTCTCTCTCTCTTCATTTTTAAAAATAAAATTCTCTCTTATATTCTTTAATCCAACTTAAATAAAATTTAAAAAAAAATTGCTACTTAAGAAAAGAAAATGATTTTAGAAAGCCACCTAAGAGAGAAAATGATCTAAAACTTAATAATTTTTCCGTTAGATAAATAATGAAAGAATTTGATCGTACCATTTTAACAAGTTTTAGGACTTTATTGCATTTTCGGACAAATTTTAGGATTTCTAGTGAACTTATATATTAAAAAAAAAAGATGGATTAGTCATACAGCGTCCATTGTCAACTTGTCCAAGTGATGTCCTTACTTTCCATATTTTGTCTCATCTATGTCTAGTAATTTCATACCATCACTAGGAGTAAATGAAAAAAAATGGTAATTAATGTATCTTCTTAATATATTGTAATACAATATTCATTTGTATTAACTTACTTAACTTGATGGATAGAAAAGGTATGTAAATCCAATGGGAACTTTTGGTCCATTTGGATTCATGAAGAACCCATGTTTTGGAAAACATTTTTTTTTAAATTAATCGTTTGTATCATTAAGTAAATGTATGCACAAAAGGTATCTTCATTATCCACGAAAAAATATAGGCTAAGTCGTTATTGATAGTGAAGATATTTTTTTTTGTTGGCAAATTATCTCGAGCAATATAATCGATCGTTTTTTTAAAAAATATTTTTTAAATTATATATTTTTTGTGAAATAAACTGAATCGCCATTCTCCGAGGGTGAGGGGGCCACGACTAGGACTACGAGAAGTCTCACGGGCTCGTGGGGTCACCCCGTGAGCTTTTGCCTTTTGAGGCCGAATGCACCAACCAACCCCACTGGACTCTCCCATCTCGAGGCAAAAACCGAATAGATTTCTCCTTCTGTCAAAGCCTTTTCTGAACCAACGTCAGGCTGCTCCTGCGGAATTTTGCTCGTGAATTCTTGCCGTTGTTGCTCGGCGCGGGCTGTACGGCAGTCGCCAGTTCCTCTTTTAATCTAATGTTTTCCCGAGGATGCGGCAGTTGTTTCGCTTGGCCATACATCTTGAGGAGCTCTTGGAGCCCCACGTATCGATCAACTTTGGTCGACAGCCGTCATACTTTGGCGGAATCTCCATAGGAACGCCTTTGGATTAGAAGGGTTTCTGAAATATAAGTAGTGTTTTATAATTTTTATTTTAAAAACATATAGAGATACAACCTTGATTTAAATGGCATTTGAAAAAAATAACACTTTGCAAAGTCCTTTTACTTTTAAAAAAAAAAAAATCAAAAACCGGCTAAGGACTAGTGGTGTGAGGGTTGTCTGGTGAGGCCAAATCTGATTGTCGAAAAGCCAAATATGCTGCCAAGGCCTCGCCTGAGGTTGCGTAATCTCAGGTGAGGCTTGGGTCATATGTTTGAGACAACCGTAGGTGATGGTCGCCTGGTCGGGCGAAACCAAGGGACCCTAGGTAGTCGTTCACTAGTGGTGGCTCATTGGCCATTTGTCGGTGGTTCGCCGAATGCTCGCTGGCGGTTGAGGGCTTCTCTAAAATGGTTGGGTTTTTGAGGATATTTCTATAATTATGAAAGTATGGCAAGGGTAAAATTAAAGAAACGAAATCTATTTGCATTCCAAAGGAAGAATTACCAAAAAAAAGTCATAAACTATTGTAATTGTGCCAATTTAGTCCTTTTTTTTGTCAGTTGAGTCCTAAACCTTTTGCAATTTTGCCAATTTAGTCTACTTTGCCTAATATGGCATCATCGATGCTAATGTGGATAATTTTTAATATTATTTTTAATTTTTTTTCTCTTTGTTTTCACCCCTTTTTACTATTGCTGTGGCCAATGAGGGCTTTGCGGTCCTCGACTAGCCTTGCCCAGGTTGAGCGAGGGCAGCCTTGCCATGGCCACATGAAATTGTCACAAAACCTTCACTAGCAGTCGAGCCTCATTAAACCCTTGTCGGGCCTCGCCTAGCCTAGGGGAGGCCGATTGAGGGCCACGAAGCCATTGCCCAGCGGTTGGTGAGCTCCGGCGACCCTCTCTTAAGTTCACCGGTCATAGTAGCAGTAGAAAGAAAAAATAAAAAGAAAAAGAGAAATGAAGACAAAAAAGAAGGAAAAAAACTAAAAGTTACTAACATGTTATCAAAAATTGTTCACGTCAGCGTCAACAACATCACATCAGTGGCGAATGGTAAAGTGGACTAAATTGACACGATTGCAAAATGTTTATGACTCATTTGTCAAAAAAGAAAAGTTTAAGATTGAATTGACATAACTGCAATATGTTTAGGACTTTTTTGGTAATTTTCCCGCATTCCAGAACACCTCCAAACTTGCCTTGGGTTAAAGGCCTTATGGCCTTTGAAAATGTAATTGTATTTTCCTAAAGTTGTCAAAAAGATTGTCCAACTCCATTTGCATTTAGTCAAAGAGACTTCGGGAGTCTCAAAGCTACTTTAGAATACTCAATCAAACAGGGCCGATGAATGCATTTTACGACAGATGACACGATTGTCCATTTAGAAGGCCTCCCCTTATGGCCTGGCCTTTACTTGACAAACAAGCCTATGCCCAACTACATATATCTTGATCCTAACTTCGCATTTACAAAGAAAAACTCCAATGTATGCATGAGAACATTATTCTAGGAAAGTAAAATCAATATTGGGGAATGTCGCAGGTGACAAGTCAATGATCCACAAGACCTACATGCACTTGACCACGAGCTTCTCAAGAAAAACCCCGAGATCTGCTCATATGATGCCTCTTCAATCGACGCACTGGGACATACGCGCTGCCAGCATTCGAAGCTTGGCGAGGAGGCAGCGTCAGAGGCCATCAAGGAGTGGGGCCAATCCAAGTCCAAGATCACTCGTATTCTGCTCCACCACCGGAGCCGACATGCCCAGTGTCGAATACCAGCTCATGCGCCTCTTCGGCCTCAGCCCCTCCATCAAACGTATCATGTACCATCATCAGAGCTGCTTCGCCACGGCATATTCCTCTGTACCGTCAAGCACGTGATACCAGTCTACCCGGCTTTTACAACACGTCCCCATTCCATGAAATCATAAACTACAAGAAACGCCAATGAATTGTACTTTAAGCACCACGTCCTTCAGCGTAATGGAGGTCCTAGCTCGAACACTAGTTAACATAGTACTCGTTATTCGAGCACGAAAGCGAACGAGGGCACCTGTACAGTTACTTGATTGGTCACTTGTTTTTCTTCTTTTTCTTGTTTGGGTAAAAAAGACATAACAACTCCATCAAGTTGGTCACGACTTGCGACACAATCCTGCTAATGACCCTTTAGCAGGCAGCAGAACTCACGGAACCGTCGGGCTTCTCGTCACCACATGGGACAAAAAGAAACATCCTATGCTGTGATGTGATATGGCTCTTTAATTGTTAGTTCTTATAGGTTACAATAATGTACTTCGGACAATACATGGATCTTCGGAGATAAATAGAAAAAGGCCACAATCATATTGGCTTCTACAACTTCACACGGACCTCTCTGATCCAGGAGCTGAGTCGCTGAAACAGAAGACTTCGTTATGTAGAAGAATAATCACGAGATGGGTGAGAAAAATAAAAGCAAAATGCCTAATAGATCAGGGCAGTCAAAACACTCCGTCTAGCGATTGGGGGCCATAGCAACAACTGCATCGCCACCACGTCGCTTCTTCTTCCCCTCCCCGTGCCTTGAGCGCCTTGGAGCCTCATCCTCACTTTCACTCTCTTCATTCCTCAAGCTGTTATCTTCATGATGAGCCCGTGGTCCTGGCTGATGGGATCTCTCGTGATCAGCACCCTCACTGGGCCCCATTGACTCTTGATCCCTACCCAGGTCTGATCCTGCACCAGGCGATGGCCTTTGATCTCTCTTCACTAACCTATTCGGGTTTTGAGAAGGTGGAGGTGGAAGACCTCCAGGCATTCCAGCAGGCCGGCCAGCTCTTCCAGGGCCCATTCCACCCATAAAGGGACCACGTCCAGGACCCATCATCATCCCAAACCCACCAGTAGGAAAAACTGAGCCAGGTTGGATGGGTCGTCCAGGAAACATCATGCCGGATGCAGGACCTGAAAAGTCCCCTGAGAACCTCGGCCCATAAGGAGGGAAAGGACGGGGACCCACACCAAAGAGATCGGGCATTCCAAAACCATCAGGAGCAACCCCTCCATAAGGAAAACCATCAGCACCCATCATCCCAGGAGGAAAAGGCCGCATCCCAGGGATTGGCCGGCTCCACGTGTCAGTTGCATCGGCGGCCACATCATTCCTCTGCCCCTTCCTCTACCAAGAGATGCCGGTCCAAGAAGCGGACCATAGCTCTCCTCCTCCTCCTCACTTTCTTCCTCTTCCTCTTCTTCTTCATTGTCATCGAATGGAACGATATCCGGATTCTCTGCCCCGTTATCAGGATTTAATCCTTTGGCCTTTTCCTCCTCGCGCTTAGATTCTGCTGCCAGAGAAATCGCCTGTAGCCGTGATAAAACAGGGATTTCAGTTAGAGTTCCTTATATTTATTTAACGCAGTTAATAAATATCGCACGGGGATGCATAATAATCATACGTGTGCTGCTCCTGATTATTTTCATTTAACCCCAGTGTTGTTTCATTTGCTGTTCTTTAGACTATTTTAATTGCTCTAGAATGATGAACCACCAAACTCCATCAAATTCTTCTAAGATCATTATGTATGAAAGTCGACCAAAAATATGACAAGGATATGAAGTTATGAACTTACTCACGGTCAATCACATTTTCTCACATCCGAGTTAATTTTAACATTGTTCATATCCTCCTCTTTCACTATCATAATATTTTACTTCCTTCATTACAACCTTTCAGCCAAAGATCCATCAGATTGCTGCTAAAGCTCCAATTTCTTAAGGAATGAACCAATCTAGAGCATACTGTGAACTGCCTAAAGTTAGATCATGACAATGGAAGTGCCCAGTGTCATCATGTTGCGACTATAAACTGCCTATTTACTCCCTCCAGATTTTCGTAAGTAATTTCATCTCTAAATGTCCAGAAAGCGTTCCACTTTTACATGTCAAAATAGGTACTTTCATTAAGATTCACAGACCAGCCTTCACTTTAACAGTTCAATCTCTATTAATATTTTAGATTTTACAGAGACTCGCTTTTCAAAGTTCAAGGAGAGGGGGCCTCATGGAAAGTACTTTTGTTCAAACGCAATTAAAACACATCACTTGCAAAGGAGAAAATACTTCACCAACTAAAAGTTTCTTTCAAGAGAGATTTCCTATTTGATCATGACACCCCCCAAGTTTGACTTCTTGTGTTAGCAAAGCTAAAATAAAAGGAAAATTTTTATTTTGAACCTTGCTAAACTACAGACAAATATTTCAATGGTAAAACATACCATGAGTTCACTATCAGGCTCTAGATAAAGCAAGGATGCCAGCTGCTCACCAACAGAGGGCTCTAGCTCCTGACAATCTCTGCTGATCTGCATTCACAACATGCTGGCTGAATAAGGAAATAAGCCGAAAGTTTGACTGCAAAAGCCAGAATCCAACACTACTGCATCATCTTTTCTTTTTTTATGCCAATAATAATAGCAAAAGATTTAACCCAAAAAAAAAAAGCAAAAGAAACCATATAATGTTATCTATTCTCCTTGGGTGAAGAAGATCAAGGTGTACGGCCAAAGTAAAACAAAACAGAGATGATCAAGGTGATATGGCTATCTTTTCAGCAACAACTATACTAAGGAAGTGGCCTCCCCTTATCAATGGTGTCTTGAAACACATTTGAGAAGAATGGGATTTTGAAACAATGGATTAGTTTTTATGGACACTGCTGATTCTGGCACAATCTTGTGAGGTGATGCATCTATTAAATCGATTTCCTTCTCTGTTCACTTTATCTGTTAATCAGGAAGCATTAATGAATAATTTCATGCTTTGGATCAGGTAGTGCCTTTTGTATTGCAGTGTTTGTCAGGAACTACAATAACTGGACTTCTGTCAGCTCCTTCTCTTCAAAATGCCAAGTCGCAGCGATCTCAGGGACGACAATCTTATATGCTACACTTAATTAGAAAAAAAGAGTACTCACTCAAAGCTATGTGGCTTTCCTGTGTGCATTCTAAGATTATTTCTTCTGCTAGATGTTGACTCAGGATAGAATCATCATCGGTTATTATCTAGAAGAAGCGAAATTTCCTTTTAATCTAGCGTTGCTCAGGTAAACGTCAAGAGAATCCACTGAAGATATAATTTCACTTGATGAGCTCAACCATCCTGGAGATTCATTTTCAGCTCTGTTAGTTATTCCAAGAGCAGTTCTTCAACTATTTCAGAATTTTCCTACCAGGTCTCATCATTCCAGGAAATCCTGAATTGCTTCCCACACATGGCTCATGTGCTGCATTTAAGAGAACATAATAAGAGACTGTTGAAAAGATCCATGTCTCCAATCTTTTTGGGTAGCTTAAACTTTCAAGTAGTCAAGGACGTACTAGACTAATCCTTATAATCATTATGTTACATGGCTAGTTTATTTTTGGTCCACTTTACTTTATCTGTTCTTCAATCACACCAAATGCGTGTTTATCTGTCCTTGTTGCTAGTCTGTTAGATCTTTTCTGATTATTTACTTCTCAATAGTCAATGAGTTTCTATATTGTATAACCCTGAACAAAGGTTTGGCATTAAAACTGCCGTTTCTTCCTTGCACAAAATTCCATTCAGACAAATTCTTAGCTTTGTGCATTTCCCCTAATTTCAAGATTCTAAGAAACACTGTCCCCCAACATCATTAAAAGTGCACATTCAAATTGCTGCACAATCATACAATTCCAGGAGCTAAAATCAGTCTTTTTCATTTATTCTTTGACAAAGACAATCTCTTTAGAAAAGTTGCCTAACTTCTTCTGCTCAGATTCATATTTCTGTTGAACTCGTCAAAACCCTTCCTTTCACTTCCTTTCCACGAAAGGCCTCCCACTTTCAACCAACCATCTTTTTGGGCCACTTTCCAACCTAACTTTCTGCAGCAATCAAGACAACAGACCTTAAACTCTTCATGCTCTCTGTAATTGTCTCACTACCAACAGAATCATCTTCCCAGTCTAACTTCTATTCCAGTTGACTTCTGTCATCCCTACAACCTTCAATTCCTTCAAAGGTAGGTCATGGAAATGGTTTCAGCTCTCAAGGCCCCCACAAATGGAAGCAGCGAAAAGCAGGTCAACTTTATCTGTACTCAAATCCTCACACCAACCTCCACCCTTGTGAACTCTTCTGGCACCTGAATTGCAAGCTTCTCAGTCATGGAAGAAATATGGTAATTATAGGAAAAAATGGAAGGTGCTCAATGCTCTGCAACGAAAGCATGGTCCATGAATAGGCTTACTGGCCAGGCCTAAGACCAGATACCCTTGGACACAAAAATCCTCTTCAAGATACTCTTGGCACAACACGTCCTTACGCAGAAACCAGAGACCCTGATCTCCAGCGCATCACTAAAAATGGCAGGTTAGTTCTTGGGCAGAAAGTCTTCACCAGCCCAATGTTCTTTTTTATACCATTGCCCTTGATCCTCCTAGTTTCACCACCAAGTACAACGACAAACTTCAAAAATCATCACTACAAAAAAAGGGCAGCCCGGTGCACTACAGCAATCCCAAGGGCCCCACCACAAAAAGGAGGCAAGCCTTACCTGCATTTGCAAGAGATCAAACCCGTGACCTCCACACACGGCAACACCTTAACCAGATGCGCAAGGCTCCCCTCCAATCACTTCCTAACCAGTTCCTTGCAAGAGAGACTTGAGATCCTAATGCAGCCTCCTTGTCTAACAAACATCATCCTACACCTTGCAGTCTCAGATATTCCGAGAACTCACTCTTTCCCCCCTGAATGACAAATCATGGGACTTTCTTTCCAACGTTAGCAATCATGAGACACCTGAAGAGCTTGCCTCTAACAACAATAACTACGTTCTCTCAAGCCCAACCGGTGAGAGGGCCAGCGCACAAGAGAGAGAGAGGAGGCTCTGGAAATATAACTGAAGTTGGAAATATGAACCAATATTAATTCTTGTTAAAGCAGAAAGGAAAAAACTCCATTAACAACTCACGAAATAACTACCAGAAAGAAACCCCCAGTAAATATATGCTTACTGGGATCATTTTTTGAACAGTTTGAATTAAAGCACAGCCCTTGGTAGAGACTCCAGAAATTTCTTGAAGTTGGAGGAAGAAAAACAATAGCAAATGCAAAAGGGTAAGGAAACACCAGCAAATAACTTTCAATTCTACCTCAGCCATACAAGAAGCTTAAAGTAAGGGTTCTACCTTGACTGGTAAGTTCCATTGTATGGGTTCCTCAAATGGCGAGTCTTTTGAAAGGATAATTCACACAGCTGCGGAAAAAAATTTAGTATCAGCCGGTAAAACAATATCTTGAAGACACTAGTAGAATAAAATAGAAACCTTCTACATGTACACTTTATGCATTTTGTGCAATATACTTCTGGTAAATACTAGCTGAGGTCATGATTCACAATGTATGACAAGTAGGCAAAATGAGAATCCCTCGACCCACTAAGCCACCCCCAAACCCCTACCAAAAGAATTGGAAACAATACGTTTCTCATTCTTGCAAACTAAGGGCACGCATGGCAACCCTTCTACTCTAGAAATCAACTTCTAGCCATAAATTGATTTTTCTGCTTTTGGAGAGAAATAATTTTTTTTATTTCTTCAAGTGGCTCCAAAACCACTTCTGGAGCAAAAAATTGTTCTAGAAGAAGAAATGAAGTTGCGCAACCAAACGGATTTTTGCTCCAAAAGTACTTCTAGAATAGAAATTCTACTCCAAAAGTGTTGCCATGCACGCCCTAAAAGCCTCCAATAAAAAGGTTCTGGATCTCCTTTTGGTACTATCCATGTTCTAGGAATTTTGGATGTCGAAACATCTTAGGAGCTGCACCATCTTCTCAGCCAGTAAGGACAGAGAGAGATAGAAAGATAATCAAAGAAATTCTTATCCATAAGATCGCCTAAGATCTCGACATGGAGTGAACAATTCCAAGATAAGCAATCAGATAAAGTTGGTGACAGTTTGGCTTAGTTACTGGATCGCAGAAATGGTGCCATGCTTATTAGCAGAGGAAGACCACAGCAAGGAAAAAATGCAAGGAGCCAGTGAAGTGCATTAAAAAAACCACAGACTATGAATGCACCTTTAACCACTTCACTGAGAAATTTCGCCCATAATGTGCGGTTCCATGTGCATATTTCCAGTTCCCCCACTTGCAGCTCCACCAATTCTCGAAGTCATCTTTGCACAGCCCTGATAAACCAGCCAAATTTCGCATGTTAGCTATACATCAACATCAACATCAACATCACCTTTATCCAAAACTAGTTGGGGTTAGAGGTCGATGAACCCAAATAGAAATGCATAAAAATATACTAAAATAAAAGCAAAGACAAGGATACAAATATAAATACATATAGGGAAAAAAGGACCAAAAAGGACAATTTCGAACATAGAAAATCTGCCCATTCACAATGCGAATAGCTTTTCTCCACTCCGTCCTAAGATAGACCATACACCAATCTATTTCCCACTTCATTAAATCTTGTTTTACTACTTTTCCCCAAGTAAGTTTCGACCGTCCTCTTCCTTTCTTCATGTCACACTCTCAGTAACAAACTTCTAATCTTACCAGTACATCTAGGGATCTATGGAGAATATGTCTAAAACATATCAATTTATATTCTCACATCTCCTCTGCCACCGGTACTATTCCAAATTTTCATCGAATATCTTTATTACTTATCTTATCTATCATTGTATGACCACACATCCACATTAATATCCTCATTTCCGCTACCTCCATTATATGCTCATGTTGCTTCTGTGTTGGCCAACATTTAGCTCCATATAGCATTGCAAATCTTATTGCTGTTCTATAAAATTTTCCTTTTAGCCTAAAAGAGATTTTGCGATCACACGAAAACCCTGATGCGCTACGCCATTTTATCCAACTTGTTCTGATTCTATGGCTGATATCCTCATCAATCTCTCCCTTCTTTTGCAAAATTGATCTTAGATATCTAAAAGCATCTTTCTTAGGTACCTTCTGTCCAAGCATATTCATGGATTCTTGATCTCCTTCTCTTGTCATGGCGAACTCACACTTCAGACAAATCTAATAGCCGAATTGCCTTTGCGCAAATTTTAAACATGACTAGTATAAAAAATACAGCTCGTCAAGCAGAATAAGTAAAACTACCTGAAAATGACGTGTGCGGTTGACGGAAAAGATCAAAATCACATTTTCAGCAGAGTCAAATGCCTCATTCAGTTTAGCCTCATTGCTCCTCTGAGTTGCCCATACTCCTTGTTGTACAGATAACTCCAGATTTTCACGGTTACAACTTTTAACAATGAAATACCTAAGATACCACATTTCAAAATCCAAATATGTTTATAGATTATACATCTCAAAATTGAAATGATATCCTTATAATGACAATGCATAATGCTTAATCTACAATGTGCAAGCAATAGACCATGGTGGAGAAAGACATCATTCAAGTGATTTTCAAGGAACTGTTAGTAGTTAAAGGTTATGTTAGCCCCGTCATCTTTCTGAGGTGTCAACCAACTCATATCTAAATAGAGCGTTTTTAAGAAGTCTAACAGTACATGTAACTACTAATTTGAAAGCGCTCAACTAATGTAATTTCTCTGCAGTTTGATCAATGAAATCCACAGCAGGCTTCACGCCAACCCAGCAGCATCTTACATAAAAAGGATATCTTATCCACCAGGTAATGTTTAATTTGGGATTCTACCATCTTACATACACAGATAAACTGCCTGTACTGCAGAAAAGTTTTCTATCAGAAATTGAAAAGCACGGGACCTCCATCTTTGCGGACAATGTATATACATGTGGCTATGTTCATTGTAAAACAAGGTCTTTTCGACTGATGAGTTATGGGCTCTAAAAATTTCTAGCAGATTGCAGTCACCTGCAATACTTATCAAAAGATGGGTACTAGGATCACATTAATAGAAGGGAGAGACTACACAGATACTTAAGCACTGAAACTACAGAAGTGCTTCTGTATAAGCATTATGGAGGATAATGTCTTAGGAAAAATCAGCAGACATTTCAGGAAAATGATACTGCGATTTTAGAGGACAGAAGTTTTTTTTTTGGTAAAAGGTAAGATATATATATTATATGCTGACAGAGGTTAATTACAAGTGACATGGAGAACCCCGGCAGTATCCCTAATCTATGCCACTGATTAAAATATATTCTAATAGTGCCTAATGGAGCAGCTTTTAAGAAAGACCTACCAAGATGAAAAGGGGGGAAAGGAGGGGGGGGCGAGGGGGGGGGGGGGGGGGGGGGGGTGGGGTGGGGGTGGGGGGGGAAATACTTAGGTTTAATAAATAAAAGAACTTCTACATCATCTTAAAGACAACAAATCCAACGTCTATAAGATTTGAGATGTACAATGTCTATAAAATCAAATCTCAAACAAAAACAGAAACATTTTTAAAAGTAAAAGGAAAAGACACTAAAACATGGACTAAATTCCACATAATGAATCTCCAATAGTATCTATAATGGCCAATAGTAAAATGTTTTAGAGAAACACATTTCGAAAACTTCAAGGCAGAATTTTGATCACTGAATAACGAAATTGTATGTACATAATGATTTTTCAAAGAAATTTTCTCCATTTTTCTTTGGGTAAAAACATGCCTTTCACCAAACACACAATGACACATCATCTGTGCATCATGGACTTTAACTCACTTCAGGTGTGCCCAGATTTTATCCACCCAATTCTGCGTTGAAGGCAAAAAAGTATAGCCCTACTCATTATTTGCAATTATCACCATGTAGATTGGTGAATCCACCTAGTGTTGTCAATGCTAATTCTCCGTGGATCCCCCAATATGGGCAGGACTAGACCAATCTTTAAACACTGGTCAATGTTTTTCTAATAGATAGTTTATATACTGCCTATCTAATTTGGTACACCCAGAGTAGGGCGAAAAAAAAAAACTAGTCAACACCAATAGTACAAAATATCTGTTTGTACAACCAAATGGACACTTAAGCAGCCACTTGTTCTCTAATTTATACTAAAGAAAATATAGTTCACAATATAATAGGTAAGGCATAGAGAGCAGAACTAGTTAACACCAATAGTTTGTCAAGCAAAGTTTTAAGTCATAGGTTGGTAAATAATTTTCAGGATTAGGAAAAGAAAGTGAAGAGAAAAGAGTATGTCCTTGTTAATGACATTCCTTATCTCCCTCAATAGCATCATATGAATAAATACAGTTACCACAACAGCAAGCTACGGATGCTGATAGCAAAAGAAACACATGATGGTATCTTCATAAGAAAGACAAATAGGGAAGTGCATACATCAAAACAAGTATAAATATCCCACAAGTGTAGATTGGATTAAGTGTAAAAAACTATGGTTCTATGAAGAGGCTAAGTTCAGCCAACCTCCTTCAGAGGATTATTAGATATTGACAAACCTCCAACCAAATGTCCTGGAGAAATACAAGAATGATTTACATAGAGACCTAAGACTCTGAAATCTGAACACACCTAGATACTCCTGGAGGCAAAGGAGTAGGACCTCTGCCTGCCTGATTAGGCGCGCTGCTAGAAGGATTCTGTTGCTGCGTTTGGCTGGGCTGTTGCTGGGACTGCTGAACAGGCAGCTGCTGCTGCTGTTGCTGCTGCAGCAAATTAGCAGACTCTGTCGTGGAAGGTTTTACAATAGCACTTTGATTTACAGCGTTGGTTCCTACTGAAAAGTGAGCTCTTTCATTATGTTGAGCAGCGCCTGCATTACGCTGCTGAAAAAATCTGTTCGAATTGCCATAATGGTACGAATTCAATTGTTGAATCTTTTGAAGGACTTCTTCCACAGGAGGTGGAGGTCCAGGTAGCTTCGCATGCCTATATCGGCAGTCAGGACCATTTGGACAAAAACCCAACTTGTACCTGCAGTCACATAACCAAAGAAGTCAGACAGAGATATTTAATTGATGCACTCACCCAACTCTAAATAACCTCCTCATCCTAAACATCAATCTCATAGCACGCTCCTAACAAGAAAACAACAAGAAAACTGATAACCAACAAACTAATGCTTGCATCACAATATTTTCTAACAAGCTTCACGCGTATTAGCATCGTCTCAAGCTCCAAAGCCCTTCCACCAGTTCACTCTGGAGAAGAGCTTCAGCAAAAAAGAAATAGTTCAAACTTCATATGATCCACTGATCCATGTTGCTGGCCAACTAAATATCCGCTAGGGACCATGACAGTTATCCTCACTTCTCATGCCAGAGCTTAAAACTGAAACCTACCATGACACTAGCACCAGCCATACCAAAACCAATTTAAACAAATAACCTCTAACCCGATAAACACATCACAGAGGATGCAAACCAATCCAATCCAGCCAGGATGGCAAGGCAGAGAGAAACTACCTACATGTTACACTCCTTGATATCCTCGTTGGTATGCTTGTACACGCAGTCCTGCTCGCGGCACTCACCATAGAGCCGGAAGAATCGGCAAATTGGCATGCGAGACTTGTCGTACTGATGGAGGAACCCGCAGGCGTCGCCCTTCATGCACAGGCTGCGGAGCCAGTGCCGGCACACGGTCTGCCGGAAGCTCCGCCTCCCGCCGAGGTTACCACCCCTGCCGTGGAGTCCGCCCCAGCAGCAGTGGGGGCGCCGCCGCCGCCGCCTCCTCCCGGTCCTCCGACGGCGGAAGAGGCGGCGGCTGCGGCGGCGGCGGAGGGATCGGAGTTGACAGCGGTCACGGAGGCGGTGGGGTTGGGGGGGCCGGTGTCAAGGCCGCCCTCAAAATCGAAGCTGAGAACACCTTCAGCGTCCTCCATTGAAGGGGAAAGGATTGCGTACTTTCGGAAAATGCAGGGTTTTAGGGCTCTTTGATGCGTGAAAAGAGAGGCAATTTCAGGTTGACTCTCAGTCGGAGAGAGAGAACGGACGGTCCTCAGGAAGGGAGGGGGAGGAGGAGGAGGAGTTTATGGGGAACTAACTAGTCGCAAAATGCAAGGCGGACTTGAGGAAGGTTTTGTCAGTTCTAATTTCAGGACTTTTAATTGCCTCCACTTCAGTTAAAGATTATAAATAGATAATTTACTCATGGATTAACATAAAAAATTCTGTTTCAAAATTAACAAAAAAATAAACATGTCACTCATCCGTCCAATAATGAATGTCCGTTAAGAAGGTTTGCTTCGCAATACTTCTATTAACACCTTTTTAGTACATCTAACAAGTTGATGGTTTACCTAAACGATCATGTACTTTTGATTGTCAATTGATCTTAAAGGTATCAGAGTTATCTCTAAGTTGTCATGCAATTTGTTTTTGTGGGTTTACGTTCTTTTAAGTAGTCCTAACTTAATCTAGAGAAGAAATTTAACAATTAAATGGCTTTTAAACGTGGCAAAGCAAACGCTCAAGTAGCTGAAAGTGTCTATGTAAGTGTAGTAAATGAAAAACCCGATACAAGTTGGGCAAGAAATATACATGGACTCACTTGTTAGCATCACGCCATGAATCCCAGAAGCTTAGCTCGATATGAGTCGGGTTAAGAAAAATACAAAAGCCTTGTTATTTGAGTCTCGAGATATGAACCCCCAGAAACTTGAGTTTAGACACTAATTCCTATGTAAAATGAGCCTAGTTCTATCATTTTATTAGTAAGAAACTAGTCTAAACTATCCTAATAAGCTAATTAGAAGTGATGCTAAGTCTAATTGATTTTATTAGCTATTGCCTAAGATAATTAGGAATATCTAGACTAGCCTATTTAGAACTATTCTAAGCAAAAATTGGACAACCAGACACATTTGTGCTCTCTGGCCGCCATGGCTGGTCCCTCCATTAGCTGCCTCTCTAGTTGTTGCTTCTCATCCATTCATTCATCATACAACCATTCATAACATGCATTCAAGTGAACACGAACAATTAGCAAAGTTCACTCAATCAAGAATTGATAGCCACGGGCTCAACTTTTGATTGCTCATGCATACCGATTGTCCCAAGCCACCTCCCAATCAACTAGGGATTTATTGACTAAGATCAATGATAATTAGCCTTCACTAGTGTTCACAAAGCAATAGACCAATATCAGTAATATCTATCTGCCGACCGACATGAGTTGCGAACCTAATCATACATCTAACAACCACAAGAAAACATTAATTAAGCATGCAATTAGGTTAATTGGTCTTAAGAAGCTATCAATCAATTAATAAGTCATAATGATCACTTATTTTTTGGACAGATTCTGCCCAATTATGTTTTTAAGCAATTCACCAATCAAACAAAGTCCAATTGAAATGATTCAGGTGCCTTTGGAAAGCTTAGGGAGCCTGATTTGATGTTTATTTGGACCATTTCCCCGATTCAGACTCGAATGACCCGAATTTTATTAATTAAATCCGACAATCAGAAGTTGACACAGTTGAGACACAAATTTTGAAAAATGCGGAAAATTTTCCAAACGGTGTAAAAAAAACATGCCAGATTTTATAAGAAGTTATTTCTATGCGTTTTCTTCAAATTTCATGTTTTGACTTTTTGCAAAGGCCTTCATCTCAGTCAAATTAACCAAATTTTCTAAGGGACTCAATTGCAAACTATTTTTAGGCCGGTCAAATCTTATCCGTTTTGTTGCACATGAGAAGCCCTAATTTTGCTAAAATGAAGTCAAACTTTCCATATTAATATTTAAAATACTACTGAACAACTTTCATATTTTTGAATTTTTGCAAAAAGGACTTTGAGCTATTCGAAATTTGCAAAAAAATTCGGAGTGCACATAGGTCATTTTTTCAGATTAAGCTAAAAAATTATACGCTACTTTATGGATGCGAGTTTCTCAATAAAACAAGGTTGGATTTTCACGAAAGTTATACCTGGAAAGACCTCAATCTTTTTTTTTTTGGTCGGAAAGCTGTAAACTTCTGATTAAGTAAAAGAGTTCGAGAACAAAGCGCCCATAGAAGGGGCATCCAGACATAAAAGGTCCCATAAGGGATGAGGGGACCTAACTATCCATGAAGAAGGGAGCTCATTAACATATGGGCTTTTGCGACCCAATCTGCCACTTTATTAGCAGATCTAAAACAGTGGGCCAGGGAGAAATTTTTGTGGCGGGCCAACAGTCTTGGGCTTCGAAAATCAACGGTTCGATGGTCCACGTGCTGGAACTTCCCTTGTACTTCCTCCACCAATCAGAACTGTCTGACTCTAGTTCAATCTCTTCTCTCTCCTCAAGCGTATCTCTTCAAAGCTTCAACCAAGCAGCGCCTCCGTTTGGAGCCGACGAAGATGGAATTTGATGGCAAAAACGTCCAGCAGCGCCCCTGTCTCATCTCGGAGGAGACCAGAAATCACGCCTTATGTTATATCTTCGTGGTAAGCTCCATCGATGTTGATTTTTATGAGTTTTTGGCTTCGAGTGAACCCAGATCTTGGTAGATTGAGTTTTTTCAGAGTAAAGCTTCGATCTTTGTGAATTCCATTTGCTAAAGCTCTCTGGTAAAACTTTGCTGCAGCGGGATGGACTTCGGATCTGGGGGTTTTCTTCTGAAGACAAACTCGTTTCTTTCTTTCCATATGAGCCACAGCAGGGACGCAATCTCTTCAAAGGAGGTGAGTTTCTCATCTTGTAGTACTAGATCTTGCAACCATGCTTCGAATCGTGTAATTTTTTCGCGAGAGATCTGGATGTTGACTGAAGAATCTTTCCAAACAGCTTCGGTCCACTCGCAAAGCAGGAAGAGGTGCTCTGTTGATTCTGTTTCTCGTTGACAGAGAGGGCATGCTGGAGATGGTAAGATCTTTCTCTTGTAGAGGTTTTCTGTGGTGGGAATAGCGTTTTGACATATGCTCCAGATAAAGGTTTTAATCTTGGGGGGCATGTTCATACTCCATATCTGAAGCCAAAGCTGTCTAGATGGTTGGAAAGATGATTCTGCTTGTGTGTTCTGTTGTGATTTGTCCCTGTCTCGGATTGAGTTGTAGGCACTCTTAACTGTATAGATCCCTGACTTCGATTTTGTCCATCTCAACTTATCCTGGTTGGCCGAAACACTTAGAGGTATAGTTAGAATCTCCTTGACAGTTTGTTCATCAAAGAGATTCCTGAGTTTTTGAACATCCCAGCGCATCTCTCTTTGATCTATTAGTTCATCGACAGTTTTAGGGTCATTTCGGTTTGCTGGTCCCCCTATTATCCCTTTCTTTAGCCATCTATCCTCCCTGATATTAATATTTTTTCCTGTACCCACAGTCCACCTCACTGATTCAGCAATATTATTCCTTCCCATCACCAAGCTTTGCCACCCCCACGATGGACGAGATCCCCTCCCTGCATTCCAGAATGAGGATGAAGGAAAATAAACTCCCTTTAAAACTTGGCTGCATAGGGATGTCCTGTCTTGAGATAATCTCCACGCCTGTTTTCCCAACATAGCTTTGTTGAAAGTCATAAATCTCTGAAGCCGAGCCCCCCTTCATCTTTCCTTGCTTTGAGCACCTCCCATCTCTTCCAATGTAATCCCTTGTGTGATTCCCCATTTCTCCACCAAAACGCTGCCGTTCTCTTTTCAATGGATTGGCAGATTGATTTTGGGATTTTAAAAATAGACATGGCATATTGGGGGATTGCTTGTACCACAGCTTTAATCAATACTTCTTTGCCCGCCTTCGAGATTAACTTTTCCTTCCACCCCTCTAGCTTTCTATTCACTCTAGCCAAAATCCAGGAAAATATCTCCTTTTTCGAAGCCCCCCAGTCTGAAGGAATCCCTAAATACTTCCAATTTTTCAATTTCTGGGACTCTAAGTTAGCTGCCATGTTTCTTCTTAGTGATTGTGGGCAGCTTGAGCAGAACGAGATGCCTGATTTGTTACGATTAATTTCTTGCCCCGAGGCTAGACAATATTCATTCAATATCATTGCTAGGTTCTGGCATTCTTTCACTTTCCCGTCTAGAAAGAAAATCGAATCATCGGCAAAAAGGAGATGAGACAAGGTTGGGCAGAATCTGTTAAGCTTTATTCCCACTAAGGTCCCTTCTTGAACAGCATTTCTCATCAAGACGTAAGAGTATTGGCCAAAGATAAACAAATAAGGGGATAAAGGGTCACCTTGTCGAATGCCTCTAGTAGGTTGAAAATAGGTAGTGGTTCACCATTAAACTTCACACTATAAGAGACAGAGGTCACACACTTCATCACTCTTTGAACCCACCAATCGCTGAAACCCATCTTAAGCAAGCAAGCTTCTAGGAAGTCCCATTCAACTCTATCGTAGGCCTTTTTCATATCCAGTTTCAAAACAGCCTGGAACTTTTCCTTTCTCTTTCTGATTCTCAATTGGTGTAACACTTCCTGCACAATCAGAATGTTGTCTTGAATTTGCCTACCACCCACAAAGGCACTTTGCTCTTCAGCTATTATTTCTGGTAGCCATGGTTTTAATCTGTTTGCCAGGACTTTGGAAAAGATTTTATAAGAGAAATTACATAGGCTAATGGGTCTGAATTGGTCTAAACTTTCTGGGTTTTGGGTTTTCGAATAAGGTAATATGAGTTCGATTCAATTCAGGATTTAGAACACCAGAGTTAAAAAAAGCTCGAACCTCATCAAAGACACCTTGTTTGATGTTTTCCAATGGTGATGATAAAATTGCCCATTTAAACCATCCGGCCCTGGTGCTTTAGTGGAACCCATCTGAAATACAGCTTTCTGGACCTCTTCCATCATGATCTCTGCTTCTAGATGCTGATTTATTCTTTCCGAAACAGATCTTGTACATTTCTGCAGGGTTGGTTCAAAGTTTCTAGGACCAGCAGTTGTATACAACTTTTCATAATACTCCATCGTCATCTCTTTCAAACTTTTGGTATCTCTCACCCAGAGATCTTCAGCATTTTTTAGCATTGAAATTTTGTTCCTCTGCCTCCTTTGGATCGTCGTCGCATGAAAAAATCTGGTGTTTTTATCCCCCCATTTGAGCCAGCTGATTCTTGATCTCAATCCCCAATACATCTCTTCTTGACGCCATAATCTCTCAATTCTGCAATGAGTTCTTTTTCTCTACTTAAATTGGGGGGGAATATGGGAACATTTTTCAAGCATTGAAGTTCCTCTTTTAGCACTTGAATTCTCTTCCTGCTATTCTGAAATTTCTGTTTACTCCACCTACTCAACTCAGCAGATATTTTGTTGATTCTCTGCATTAAACCCCCATCCGCCAAGTTGAACTGGTTCCAGTAATTTGAATAATTTCCCCGCATTCCTCATACTCCAGCCAAAAAGCTTCAAATTTAAAAGCTTTCTTCCTCCTTACCTTTTCAGCTGATAACGATAGGATGAGAGGGCTATGGTCAGAACCAATGGCAGGAAGTGCAAAGACCTCAGCCTCAGGAAACAGGACCCTCCAATTCGTGCAGCAAACTGCTCTATCAAGCCTTTTTTGACGAAATTCGTTCCTTCACGATTATTCGCCCATGTGAAAGCGCAGCCCTTACTTTCCATATCCATTAGCCCACATTCATTTAGGAACTCACTAAATGCTTGCATTCTATATTGTTCTGCCATTTTCCTCCCCACTTTTTCCCAATGATATAAGGTCTCATTAAAATCCCCCATGCATACCCATGGTAAAGAGTCAAGGGTACTTAGCATTTTAATTGATCCCACAATCTCAGTCTATCCGAAAGTTCGTTGGTGCGTGGACAAAGATCACCCTGAACAGACTCCTTCTTTCAGTGTCCTCCATAGTGGCATCAATATATTCATTTGAAGCTGAGTTCACCTGTAGATTAAAGCCTCATTCCACATCAGTGCCAGACCTCCCCCAATCCCTATAGGGTTGATTACAAAATAGTTCTGAAACTTTAGCTTTCTGCTGTTTCTGCGAATAACCATCTCTTGATTCTTGGTCTCCATTAGGAAAACCACGTCGGGCCTATCTTGAGCCACTATGGCCCTTAGTGCTTGAACTGTCAAGGGAGTACCCAGCCCTTGACAGTTCCAACATAAGATTTCATTTGTAAACCGGTGGCTTATTAGGGCTAGCCACCAAAGCCCGTATTTGAGTCTTCAGACATGCAAACAGGTGTTTCTAGTAGTTGTGATTCATCCAACCAAGTTAAGGCTAGAGCTGGAGATTTTCCTGAGTTGGATCTCCTCTGTTTTTTAACTGCAGGAGTTTTGCAAGCCCCTTGCTGTTCTTTCATCAGTTTTGGCTGGTTCTATCATAATCCCCTTTCCCTTTTCCTGACTTGCTTCCATGATCATTAGCACACATTCCCCATATTTGAGCTGAGGGTTAGGTATGTTTGTATCACCAATTTCAGCAAGTAGGGGTTCAGATCCCCTCTTCTTCGAGAGTTTCCGGATTGATGCTCATCAACTAGCATGTCTTGTCTCTGTATTTCTGGGGTTTCAGGAATGGTTCTCAGGTTATCATCTTGTATCTTCTTTTTGTAAAAGACATCCACAAAAGGGCTGTGATCTACATTCTCTGTTTTCAGACAGCTTCCAAAACTACGCCCACAATCTCAAAGCGTAGCAATATTGAACAAATATCTTAAAATTATGATCACAAAATTCATAAAACTATTACAAATAGAGGTTGTTAGAATTACTCTAATTCCATCAAACTGCCATCAAGCATTCTCATGGACTCTCAAGCATTATTTCTAGCACTTATGAATCATTCAAGCTAACACATTCATCATTCTCATTCAATCACCTAAGAGCACCTATCGAAACATGCTTACCATCATTGGATTACCACAAAGCTAGCCTCTAATCAAGATATGTTAATCAATGTTATTAAGCTACCCATGCCAATAGAATATCGACAAGCAACTAGGAACTTTTCGGGCAAAAATGAAGACCTCGATGGCAATCGGGCCAATGCCAAACTCAACGGACTCAAGTACTTGTCGAAGAGCCACGATCACAGCACAAGAAGGAGATTGCAACATTGTGAGGACAATTAGAATTATCGAAAGAAAAACCAGCATGGAGCACATCTCTCGTCGTGCCGAGAGATGAGGAGAGAGAGAGATAATATATATATATATATAATATCTATATAGATATATATATATTTTGCGCCCGAGAAATTATGAGCTGAAGATTGCGAGAGAGGAGAGAAAAAATTTCCTTACATATGAGAGTTATGGAGGGAAGTGCTAAATTAGCTTGAATTACGGACCTTGGATCAAATTCCAATGGCCTAAGCAATCCCTTAATGGCTAAATATAAACCCCCCCATTGGCTGAAATTC
>JAGVVM010002862.1:0-43113 GCA_019149425.1 Psidium friedrichsthalianum
GGTTGTCTTGTTATGTACTATTCACCGTCAACAATTGTCGCTATATCACTATAGGCATTAGATAGATTTACTATTCATTATTACTATGGTTGGATCTACAAATCCAATGTTTTTTTTGCTCTTTTTCGTTTATGTTTGCCTATATAAGACCCATTGTATCCTGTATGAGGTAAACTTTTGAGCGTCACTTTCATCTATAAAATTGGGTTTGATACATCCATGTCCCCCTAAATTCTCATCTCTTTTCTCATCATAGTTATGAGGACCTCGACTAAAATTTGTCTTGTTAATTCATCGGGTAATAGTGTGGTTTAGTATTCTTCTCTCTCACCACTTTGTGAAACTTGTGGTTATAAATTCTTGTATCTTGGAGTTGAGATTCAAGATTGAGTTTAAGTAAACGCAATCCCCTGAAACACTACTTTGAGAGCCTGAAGGGTAGCATCTTGTTTCAATTGCCCTTAACTCCACTTCTTCCTAACCACTGTCATTTACCATCAAAACTGGGTGATTAGGTTTGAAATGTCAAGCACATGGAGGAATAATCATTCACTCATGGAAACTTATCATCTTGGAGAAATCGGTTCAATAGCTATAGTTGATTACCAGTCGAGTTTTCCTCGATTTTGCTCTGATTGCTTGTCAACATAGAAGGTTTCACAAGCCTACTGAGAATGAAAAGGTTCATGAGACCCTGAGCAAGTAATTTAGCGCATTTTTGCTGAGTAAAGACAAGATGATCTAGGTCATACCAGAATGACTAGCTTTGATAGGATTGATATCCTCATTCCTTTTGAAAGGGAGTCTAACAAATAAGTTTGTGTTTTTTCACAAAGATGAGAATAGGTCTGAGAGAATTGTGAATGGAAGTCAGAACAATAAGATAAAAGGTTTTGGATGATGGGATTGAGGATTTCTAGCTAAATGACAAAAAGTTTTTGAACATCCACAAACTCTTGAAAATGGTTTTGAACCTTAAACTAGTGAATAAGATTTGAGTTGTGGGAGCTAAGTGAGAATATCCCAACCAATGATAATATCCTTATCAGGGAAACTACATCCAAGGATTTTTGATTGTGATAGAACACCGAGGAAGACTTGAGTGTGATAGGCTTATTGCGAAATTTGGTGGCAAAAGTATATCGAGAAGCAGAGTTGAAATACTTTGTATAAGGTATCCAGTATTTTTTTGGGAGAACTTTTTGTATCCATGATGGATGCATTGGCTCCACTGTTAATGAGAGCAATTGCAGAAATGAGCCTGTGGTACTTGGAAAGGAATATTTGGATCGGGATGTATGGGTGAAAAATTGATTTCTGGATTTGGAAAAAATTATTGAAAAGGAAAAAATATCCTTCTCTGAAGTTGGCTCATCTGAAGAGCCATCTGAGAAATGTGTTAATATAGCATAGAGAGTGTCAACAAAGGGTTCATCTTCAAGGGAGAAAGAGACTCAATGTTGTCATCATCAATTTGAACACCAGTGCTTTGCGCTATCTTCTGGATCATATGGCTTCCTCGATGTTTTGTTTGAGGGAGTTCTATGGCAAAGTGCCCTTTTTTGTTACATATGTAACATTTGTCAGACTTGCGCTACTTCTTGAAAGAGTGATGATATTTGTTCTTTTGGGAAAATTCCATGTTCTCAGTCCATACCGATTTTTTTTATTTCTTATTTCTTATATATAAACCTAATAATCTAGGGTTTTTTTTAATTCTAAAATTAAAGTTCAGTTGCTCATTCTTACTAATAAGCCACCTGTTCTATTGGATCGTCTATGAACCAAATTGGACTGGTCCTATTCCCGATTTCGGGATGGGACCGGACGGAAAACCATCACCCTTGTCACAAACACCCCGGAGTCTCTCTCTAGATTTCTTTCTCAACATGATTGTGCGTGCTTTCTCCACTAGTTTAGGTTTGGACATTTTACACATATGGATAGATTTGGTTGTAGACACCACGTGTGTAAGGAACTATAAGATACGTTCCCTCTATTTATCCGTGCACCCAACTATTTTATATCATGATGTGTGTATCTAGACGTGGACACCAATAGCTCTCGAGTGGCTATAGCTTTATCTCTGTTGTAGAAAGAGGATCGTGTAATCGATTAAATTGCAAGATCAATGGCGAAATAAGTGAGAAATAGAGAAACAATGTACCAGGATTTATGTGGCTTCATAAATATCCTCTTCATTGGATGAGGCAACAATGAATCCAATATGGACAACAGAAATAGTTAATGTATAATAAAAAAGAAGGTAGACTCATAAAGAAAGACATCGAATTAGCACCCTCTACGCCTCCCTTGGTCCTGACATCACCTTAGCTATTATGCTACAATGTCCTTAAAGCCTATATGCCATGGATAGACTCTTGCAACGCATCTCATGCTCTAATTTTTTGATAATCCAAAATACTATTTGTGCGTGTGAAGAATAAAATGCCTTTCTTTTTACTAGAGAGGAATTCTACCCCTCTGGGATGGACTGCTAATGGATTATAAGATTGGAAATGAACCACTTCAACCAGTTCTACTGGCAAAAGAGACAATTAAATAGATACTCCAGAAGTTGCTTCAATTAACCAATTGGAATAGGTATAACTGGTAAAGCTATAGACAATCAACTCTAGCTGAGAAAGACCCTCCACCCACTTTCCCTTTTTTGCGCGTCCAAAAGCCCGCCCTTTGTGGCTTGAGGCATTTTCTACCGCTGTTTATTCAAACAATCGTTTTTCCCTACTGGCCCTAAGTAATCATTCCTCTTATGAGGTCCTATTTGGTTCAGTGTCATATTACAGTAATTTGAGTTACATAGAATTATTTGATTCTTCCATTTCAACGAAGTTTTATTATACATCAAAACAATAATTTAGAGTCAGAGTATAATTTATGACATAACAAAGTTTTCATGTCGTTGATTGCTAGGCACATTGTTTCTTCTCCTATGCCAAAAGGAAAAAGAATTTCACGTTCTTCCTTTCAGAAAAGGAGGATTAGGAAATCCTGCCAGTTCATGGGAGCAAGAAGTTTGGGATATGCTTGGTGTTTCTTTCATCAATCATCTGGCCTTTGTGTCTTAATGCATGTATTTAATTTATTCGGAGCTATTGGAGCAAGATCTACTTTTTGGGAATATAAGTCAAAACAATAACAAGAATATTTTGAGTAGCACATGAACCAACCCAACAAAAGGAAAGGATGCCTTACCGCGATTGCCTTTGTTTCATAAATTTCAAAGAAGCTAATCTAGCATCAACATCATCCCTCGGCAGAACTCCTAGCCACTCACCCCATTGTAGACTTTCTCGCACTTTGAACTTCAAATTGGAAGCACTCTCGCACTCAAGCCTTGGATTATACCTGGTCAATCCTTATCTAATGTTTTAATCAACCTCTCTAGGGTTCCTCTCAACACTTTCCTAGAAATACCCTCAAGAGACTATGATTATGTATTACTAATGCAATGTCACAAAATAGGTTGAGAATAGACTAAACTTCTGTGTTTTCGTGGGTTTGCATTGTCACTAGGGCGCTCGAGCACTGTCAGTCTGGCCAAGTGACTAGACCATTGTAGATGATAGCTCGAAATAATGTGTGGCCATATGCCAACTAAAGTCGAGAATAGTTCTTTTTTGCAAATTTAGTCTTTGGATCTATCTTCACCTTCGGGTGTTGATTTTTGATCGATGGTTGGCAAAAACTCGAGACACATTCAAACTATCAAGATTGAATGTTCTAATTTATCAATCATAATGAGTTGGGTTGAGTGAAGCTCTTCAACCCAATGCGATAGATTTAATGTTGAACCACATCTACTCAAGGCATAATTGCAAAGTATTCATGAGTATAAATAAGTTAAATAGTCATTTATCATATGTTATTGAAAGAAAAAGAGAATATTAGAGACTTCTCCATAGGCATATAGAAGTCTCTCGTGAGCAGCTCTTGATATTAAATGATTTTTTTTTTTGGATTCCACCAAACACAAATGGCTTGACTTTTGATGTTTTCACAAGCTGGTAACTACCAAGAATTGTGCAAAGGATACGACTCTAGTCCACTCGCAACTCGAACATTGGAATTGTTTTTTGGTAGGGCTCATTAACAAGATGAACATGAAACATATTACTTACTCTTTAAATGGGTACTCTTCATATCTCAACCTACAATCTTTAAGTTGAATTTGAGCACCCACACTTATGTCGCAATAATAGCCTAATATAAATTCTAATGAAGAATTTATTTTTTCTTTGGTGGCACAATCAATAATATTGAACTCTAAATTATAATGAGTGAGTTCACATACTCACTCCACATATTAAACGCCCTTTCACTGCATATATACTAAACCATTGATGTATTGGGAGTACATTTCACAATATTGCAAGTGCAAGGTAGCCCTACGACGAGGAGTTTCATAACACAATCTCTCAAACCTTTCATAACACATTCTCTATAAACGTCATAATTCAGACTACGTACTATGGCCCGCCCTTTCACTGCATATATAGTAAACCTCTGATGCGTTGGCAATACATCTCACAATATTGCTAGAGTAGAACAGCCATATGACAAAGAGTGTCACCATATGTGACAATGTGTTCATGATTTGACTCTACCTTTATTTTTTTTCCTTAATTTTTTTTTCATGGAAGCCCCTGCATCTATATTATTTGAAATATGGGATAAATTGATGGGTGAATGAAAAATTGATACTCAAAGAACACTTTTGAGTTGGAAGTGGGAAGTGAAAAATACAAATCCCACATTGAAAAGAAAGAAGGCTTTAGAGTGCTTTATATAGAGTTACACTCCTTTGGAGTGGCAACTATCATAACACAAGCACTATTCCTCACGCGTAGAAGCAGAGAGAGTGCAAATCCTAGGCTCGTCGAGCTGAAGCTTGGGCGCAAGCGCATGACCTGCATACACGAACGCAGGACTGAAAAACGGGCCTCGCGATAAGCCCATTTTTGCCTTCTGGTTTATTTTTTGACTCAAACTGTTGCATCTATAACAGCTGCTGAATCAATTAAGAAACGGCAAATTAATAACACTAGAAGTCTACTGTTACGAAATAAGTTTTATAATGGCAAATTTAATCAGCCATTATCATCCTTATTCCCGAATCAATTGAGACCTTTTTTGGATGAAGGCCAGAAGAGCAAAATCGTATACGTTTCTGCCCAAAGTGGACAATACAATTGATAAGTGAGACTAGGCGTGATAATCTATTAAAAGGGGTTCGATCAGGATGCAATGTTTATTCCTAGCACAATCGATGGTATACTTGCTAATTTTATTCTTACATTTGGAGTCATTGGTGGCATCATACATGTTTAAATTCACAAATTTCTTTTCTATATTGGAACCGAGGGGTGCTCACGCTAGACTTATGTAGGTGAATCAAAAACATTGAAAGGAACTACCTAGATTGCCATGTTATATAACTAGTCATTCACTTAATTGAATTCTAAATTGGTTGGCTTACTTGTTTGTTTATATGTATGACTTGCTGAGTTTATGCTCACACTTGTGGAATACAAACTTTTTCAGATTGTTTAGCCATGCCAATAATGCCAACGATGCCTAGGTACATCTTGATGGCCCCTTCCACTTGTCATACAGATAGGAAGACGTTACAAGCCTGAGTGGTTCTGCCACCCTTGTCACGAGACTTATTATGACTTTAGTATTGGCAGTAGGATCCAACAAGTTCGTCACTTACCAGTTCTTCACCTTGTTCTAGAAAAGATAGGATGCCAACTTATTAGGTCCAACTCCATTTATCCCTAGAGGTCGTGGTTCCCAGTAGGCCGTGGTGGAGATGAATTTGAGGGGTCCAAATAGGTTCTTGACTAGTGAAGACACAGTTGTTCCTTTCTATTATTGCTGTGAGAAACCTACGGATTTTAATTAGGAATGGTGCTAGTGTGGATAGTTTAGAAAGGGAACAAGGTATCTTTTTGACGTTATTCCCGGGTGTTTGAGACCTTTTTGGAATGGAAAAATGTAATGGAATGCTTAATTTTTGTATAAAAGTATGCATTTCCTCTTTGCATGGTATTCTTATTAACTACTGTAAGCCATAGTGAACCCTAAAAGGCCGTACGTCTTTGACATCCCCACCCTTATGCATGCATTTGTCTGATGACCTCACTTGACATATGACAGTTGCCATATGCGTCCTCTATTATATATATACTTATGAGATTAAACAGGCAGCGCGATTAGTCTAAGAAAGCGATGCCTTGGGATGTCACGACGCTCATTACATTAATTGGTATCAAAGTAGGTTAGTGGAGTAATAGGGTTCATTGGTGGATGAAGTATTTGGTAGGCACGTACGTGTTAAAACTTACAAGTACATATGATTGTGTTTGGTAGGAGATTAGTAGTAGCTTACGCTACTTTGTAGAAAAAAAAAAAGGTTCGTCGATCACAACTTAGAATTGATGATCTTATGTTTTGTGGATATAGTATAGTGATGGACAGGTGGATTGGACGATAAGTCGAAATGGTAACGACTTATTGATAGGCTTGAATCATTGAAATTTGATAGTTAGTCTTGTAAGAGTAATTGTGGATATGGAACTATGATGGATTGGTAATTGTGGATATTAGGCTTAAATTTGTATGTTTGATATTATTTTTTTTTGTAAGGAAAAATTTGTATGTTTGATATTGGTTGTTGTAGATATTGATTTTTATTAAAAGGCCTTCAATGATGATACGAGGTCCGCGAGGAAGCAAACAATAATTGTGAAGTGCTAAGCATGAATTTGAGATCATATTTTGTAATTTAATTTAGTTATGAATCTTGGACGAATGGCTAGTTTGATTATGTGTCTTTTATTCTAAATTAACAATGACCAGGAACGAGAGCTCTAGATTGATTCTAAGTATCTAATCATTGATGTGATGGTTGCTTGTAGCGTTAGAATGCTCAATTAACACTCTAGATTGATTTGAAGTATCTGATCTTTGATGTGATAGTCACTTATAGTGTTAGAATGTTCGATTTAAGACAAGACCATATGTTGTGAAAGCGGGTAATTTGTGGTGCAAGTTTTGAGGGTTATTCATATATTGCACGGCTTTATTGCATTAAAAAAAAAGTTTGAGAAAACGTGCATGCATAAGCATATCATATTTTGTCGAACTTGATAAACCATTAGCTCGGTATGGAACAAGTGATATAAGATACAAAACAATTGTAAGACATGGTATGAGATGTATCGAGCAGGACTCCCTTCATAGATGTGGGCTTAGGGACGAACCAAACAAAAGCTTGTGGGTTTGCACCGACCCAGTCTGATGAGAGCAGGGAATGGTGCTAAGGCAGAGAGGCTTGAGCAAGGAGTAGCTCCTAGCAGACTTACTGTAGGTGTCCAATCGGCTTACTGTAAATCGATTAGTAGCGACTCCAAATTATATACTTTGCATAGTAAGATATAAACCACTAAATGCAATTTGATATGGACTTGAGAGAGTCCAAACTAGGCTAATTAGCTAAATAGCCTAGCAATCCATTAGCCCATTATATTCGGTCGGAAACTTTTAGGTCACAACCAAGTTAGATGAGGGATTTGAATATTATTTATAGAGTTTTAAGCCGGGACCCTTTCATCACAGGCCAGGCTTTACTCGAACCACACAATTCAACCCTATATTAGACTAATCAAGAATATTTATATCTTACCTTATTATACAAACTCTGTAAAAACAGTAAATTGAAATTTCGATAAATCTAGCCCACGTTAGAAAAACTCTTACACAAAGCACTCTTTTTAAAAATCCATGTGTACATTAAAAAATTCAAAAAATTTGCTCCCGTAGTGCCATGTCAGATTTTCTAGCGGCCACATAGGATTTCCGGTGAGACAGATCGAAGATGGCAATTAAGTGATTGATTTTTAAAAGTTGTAGTACTCAAGTAAGTGGAAAAAAAAAAAGTTATGGTATCAAGTGAACATCGTATGACACTCCGGTGTACTTATCCTTAGTATTATAAATATCTCAAATGTGCTCTTTGTAAAAACCCCTTGCAATTAATATTGGAACAGGGAACTAGGCCGGTACCCGGTGGGAACCATTCAAAACCAGCCGGTTCCGTCCGATCCGATCCGATCCGATCCAAGTGACTCCCCATTTTTTGTTCACCCCTAGTCCAGACCATCGCAACACCCAAGGGTTCCTATGAGAGAACGAACACAATTGCTTCCTTGTCTTTGCTCTGCCGCTGAAAAACTTCCGGCGCAGGCAAACAGACCCAGCAAAGCATCTAAAGTAGCTTGGTTTATACATGGCAATTTTTATATTTTTTGGGGTCAATTACATGGAAAGTTACGTGCCCGCAATCTTGCCAGCAGGTATCCACATGATTCGTCTCGGTTTGTGGCTTTCTAGAATCATCATACCGGGTGCCCCTTTCTGTTCAACCAAGTTCTTATGAGGCAACCTTGCGGGCGGCCGCGGTGATATGGGCTCGGCTGCTTTGCTGGCGACCGCGATGGCCTCGTCGGCTACAGTTATAAAAATAACGAAGAAAAGAAAAATGAATAAATAAACAAATAGTTTATAAAAATATTAAAATATTATTAAAAATTATCAACATGAATGTCGACCGTGTCACGTAGGACGGCCAACGTGCACTTCAGGGATTTCTGGCAAAAGTTTATAGGATAGACTCATTTAACGAAACATGAAAAGGTTTAATAAGATTCAATTGGTAAAATTAAAATGTTTGGGATTGAATAATAAAAATATAATAAATTTATGACTTTTTTAAATAGTTCTTTTAGAGAATCAATTTATGACTTTTTTTAAATAATTCTTTTAGAGAATCAAAGACCCTAGAATTCTTCATAGAGTTTTTTCCCCTTTCTTTAAGTAAAAAGTCACATTGCTGCGATTGTTAATGGCCATGGGTCATTTCCGTCGTAAGAGGGATTTTCACCGCTCCAATCTCCTCTCCCTTTAAACTTGGCATTATCGCACAAACCCGACCATCTAGAGATTTATGAAAATCTCTCAAGCTCCATCAATCGATTTGATATAGGGCTTTCGCCTACCTGAGTGGCCCTAATCGATAGCAATTTGCGCGCAATCGATGGAATTTAAACATACTGTCGCAACCCATTTAATAACATCAGCATTTCAAATAAACTCATAAAAAAAGTTGATTAATCCTACGCACTATACTTCAAAGTAACGGTATTTAAACATCAATATAAGCTGACTTACCGGCATCATGAGTTTGATCCATCTAAACAATTTTTGGCTCAGTTTGTGCCTAATTCATGAGATTACCAAGAAATTTAATAGAACGTAGTTCCGGAAGTCAAGCACAAAAAAAAAAAAACCCAATGATTACCGAATGTTGCATCTCTTTTCCCAAGCATATTAAAGTCTCTGTTAATGGCCCTCCCACACACAAAACACAACCCTCTCTTGGGCAAGCACTCAGCATGAAAATAAACAACCAGAGTTCTTTTTCAAAATGACTTCTCCGGAACATAATCTTTTCGACCCGCTAGGCACTACGAATATTTTGGTACGCTGATTTGATATTTCTGTAAGCCTGTGAATGACAAGGTTGGCGCAATTTATTGAACTTGGACAATTTATAAGTCATTTACATAAGCACTTGTGCCACATGGATTTTCTCTATGCATTGCAGAAGATGGGAAATAAACTTACGACAGCCGGCTTCGCGCGGCGGAACACATAGTAGCGCCTGCGAACTCGTGCTATGTTGATAAGTTGTAACATCATCTCGGCGTGAACCTTAACTGTTCAGTGAAGGGGTGATTTTCATACCAACTCTGCAATTTCTAAGTTGGATTTGCGCACCTACACAACGGTCACGTACTTCGCCGACGTTATCTCCAGCCTACCCAATGCACTTGTCACACAATCTCCGGGTGCCAATGCTCCGGTTGCAAGCCTCATGGCCTTAGACACTGTGAGAGCTGGCATAGTAATTGTACCTGTGGGTCGATGTACCGCTGCATAAGCCATCCATATGACTTTGATTGGAAAATTGCCAAAAAAAAAAAGTCCTAAACTTATTGACGGAGGCCAATTCAATCCTAAACTTTTTAATTATGTCAATTCAGTCCTAAACATTTGGACGATTTGTCAATTCAATCGTAGACCTTTCAATTGTCCCAATTTAATCCTAGTTCTTCGGATAATTTGACAATTTAGTCCTAAATATTTTATCGATTTATCAATGTAGTCCTTCCAGCCTAATATCCAAATTATGGGGCTTATGACTAAATTGGCAAATTTTCAAAAGGTTTAGGATTAACGCTATATTTGTTTTATGAAAAACTCAAGATTTGGAAATATTTTTCCGTAAAATAATCGTTTGTATCCTTTATAAGAATAAATCAATGAACAATATTTTTATCACCCACAAATATAATTAGGCATAAATTATTGTCGACAATGAAAACATTTCCCGTTCACTAATTTCCCTAAGCGAAATAACCAATCATTTTTTGAAGACTATTTTTCAAATCTTGAATTTTTCATGAAGGAAACGCATCCTAAATTGGCAATTTAGCAAAAGATTTGGAACTAAATTGGCATAATTGAAATGCCGTCATACAATAGATTTAGGACTTTTTGGACAATTTCCCCCACTTTGATAGCTAGCGAAGACCGGATCAAACGTATGTCCGCTGCATGTTCTATACACGGGCGACACACCGAGCACAAAGTAGCCCTACGACGATGATTTTCGCAGCATAACGTGAGGAACTCATGATCTTGCTCTCTCAGCTTCACTTTTCTTTCCTTTGCTTTTTCCTGGATTGAAGATCGAAGGGGCGCCATCTACGTGCATAATGGAGGTTCTTCTCACAGTATTCTCCAAGTTTAGGTGAAAACATGGCTCTATCCTTGCCATGTGTAATTGCATCCTATTACAAGATGACATCATCTCTTGCCACAACTTACGGGTAAAGCCTTGCAGGGAGGTAAGTGATCTCTTTCTGAAAAGTGTGAGACACAAAATTCTGATATGCCTTCCATTACCACAGGGTCTAGTTAATCCTTGTAATGAGGAGAATCTCGCTCTGAATTTGTCACAAGAAACCAATCAACATACGTGTAAGCCAGCAATAGAAACCGTTAACCAAGAAACATGCCGCATGAATAACACAACAAACCGAACCGCATCGATTCGGTTCGGTTTATCGGATTTCGGGTTCTTTTAACACTCGCTGCAATACTCTTCATTTCCCCAAATCGTCATAAAACTCTGTTTCACAATCTCATGTATGGGACTAGCAAGATAAGGATAAGCTGGAAAAATAAGAAAAAATAGAGGAAGAACCTCATCTGTACAACAATACCAATGGCAAAGACATCCTACAATCATGCCATTTTCCATTCCTGAAAAGAGAGAAGGAAAAAAAAAAAAAAGATTGCCCAATACCACAATCATATATTGCAATTCAAATCACAAATTCCTAAAACCTCAATCAAGTGCGTGTGCTCTCAGCTCCTCAATCACCGATTATTGCTGAAAAGCAGAAATGAATCTGCAAATGCAGAGAGAATGGCATCAGCTAAACGCAGAGATCGCGAACCCCTCGATCCAAACATAGTGTCCTTGATTAGCCCCTTTCTCTGTGCCCAGCATTCTTCCGAGTGTCCGACCTTAAATCTGGAGCGTCACTCTGATCCGTTGCAGAACTGGTTCTCCGAGGCTCTGTCTCTGCAGCTCCAGTCTGACTCCTCCGACGTCTTCGATCCTGAACTTGCCAAAAATCACCCTTAAGCAAAGGCTATATAACTTTAATTAGAGAGAGATGACTTGGGGAAAAGTAGCTTGCTTTGTAATTACACAAACCACTAGCGCACGTTTTCAAGAATGATCCATCATTCAGATTATCTTTTTCCCCTGCAGAACAACTGAATTCTGCAATGAGTCACTGAACAATGTCTCGCACACCAAAGTTTGGTTAAGATTTAAGGTATGTCCTACTCTAAAGACACTCTGCACGTTTAACATACTCTAGGACTTTAAAAAAAATGTCTCAGCAAATTTCAGAAAACCACCACAATGAAGTAATATGCGTGCTTTGGCCCAGAAAATAAAAATATTATACAAAGCAATTCCAGAGCACTCAATGCTATCATCCAACATGGAGTCATAGTCACTAAAAACTCACCGATATTTTCTTTGACACCCTATTTTCAAGAAATCGAGACTCAAATGAGACTTCAGAAGTTAAGAGTCCAACCTCTCGGGGTATCGGGTACTCCTCCGACTCCAGCATCCGGACAACTTGACTCATTTTTGGCCTTTTTTCAGCATCAGGATCGACGCATCTCAGAGCAGTCAGAAGGGCTCGTTAAGGGCGCTTGTTGATGGCTTTGTCTCAATGTTTGGGTCCACCACCTCTTCAGAACGCCTGCTTCCAACCATCATCTTGAGCCAGTCAACCAAATTCACCTGAAAAAGACCAAAAAGGATCAACTCAGAAAATAGTGACGTCAATTCAACCTAATAAAAGGTGCTGTGCGGAGAGAACTTGCAGATAGATTGGTTTGGTCATATAAATAGGACTTGTTGTTCTAGTTCATGGGAACTATACATAATGTGCTTTCAGCACTCCTCGATTGAACAGAGAACTTGCAAATAGATTGGTTTGATCATATAAGTAGGACTTTTCGTTCTAGTTCATGGGAACTATACATAATGTGCTTTCAGCACTCCTCGCTTGAATAGAGAACAGATGATTTGGCATACCTCGGGTGCAGGTCGCCCATAATCTACAGGATCTCGTCCAGTAATTGCTTCCAGAAGGACCACACCAAAGCTGTAAACATCACTTTTCTCGTTCAATAGCCCAGAGTTGGCATATTCTGGTGCTACATACCTGGAAATGTTTCAAAGTAGATGGAGAAATGTTTCAAAGTTGACGAGGAACAAGCAGGAATCGTCCACCACAAAATTGACAGGGATTTGGTCGTCGAAATCAAAAGGAAAAAACAACTAACCCAAAAGTTCCATGACCCTAGTTGTGATGTGACTCTTTCCAGCACCAAGCAGTTTTGCCAGGCCAAAATCAGATATCCTTGCATTAAAATCATCATCAATCAGTATGTTGCTCGACTTGATGTCCCGATGTACTACCTTTGGCTCAATTGCCTCATGTAAGTAAGCCAATCTGCAACATTTAATTACGATTCAGAATTAGAACAAAGAAAAACCCCATAAAAATGCAAATCTGTCATGAATTAGATATGCTAATGACTTACGCCTTGGCAGTGCCCAGGAGAATCTTCATGCGAGCTTCCCAAGTAAGATATCCATGGTGACACATGGCTCCATGAAGCCATTGCTCTAGGTTTCCATTGTTGACATACTCATACACCAACAACCTACAGCTCATCAAAGAAAATCATTTGATTAACAAATGAGCGTACACAAATAACCCATTCTGATTCTGCTGCTCCATCTTGTATAAATTAACCGAATCTTAATAGTTGCCAAGCATCAGGCCCTAGAGCAAGACAAATAGTCTAAATTACAAATTCGTTGTATTAATGCATGAGCCAGCATGCATAAGAAAAATCACACCCTGCAACTAGGGTCATCAACAACAACAGTGCCCCTACCCACTACGAGATACAATGTGAATTTGACCAATATGCCGTAGTTTGAGTTGTCGTCAACAACAACAGAGCCTTTACCCACTAACTAGGGCCGGCTATGTGGATTGACTTGTGTCATTAAACTATCAAGTTCTTGAATTTGAGATCTTTTGAAAATGCTCTGAAGTCAATATTACTAAGACAGATCCAGAAATCTATGTGCGATACCTGTGAGTTCCTTCAATGCAGTACCCAAGAAGTCGAACCAAGTTTTTGTGCCGCACGTGACCAATGGCCTCAACTTCTACTCTGAATTCTTTCTCAGCTTGCCCCCTACAAAAAAATATTGAATTAGAAGAGCACGAAATCATTCGCTTATACCCATATGACAAAAATCTCCAAAATAAAAGACACAAGCTAACATCCGACATACAGATTGTTGAGGAGCTTCTTGACTGCCACAGGTGTCCCATTAACCAGACGACCACGATAAACAACTCCATATCCACCCTCTCCAATGATATTTCCTTGGAAAACGACCGTAGCTACATCCAGGTCTCTTAAAGTAAACCAATGGCCCCAACCAAGTGGGAGAACTCCGGCAGACCGGAGAGAGGTGAAGGTGCAGTTATTGGATGTGAGGAAGGCTGGTAAGCAGCAACTTTCCCATGGATTCCCTCCAACTGAGATTTGATACCGTCCTTCTCAATGTTAATAAAAGAGCCTGACTGACTGCTGGTATCTCCATTCTTGGAAAGGACCACTGCCTTCTCGGAGTCCTTATCGCTGTACTTATCATTGAGCGTGTGAATAATGCCTTCATGGGAAACAAAATTATTTGCTGAAGCCTCATCAATACCAATCTCTTTTATCTCCTTCGAGTCCTTAGGAATTTGGGTAAGAGGAAGAAGGTTTTTAGCCCTTATGGATTTTTTGCGAAGGCTAAGGCAGAGTGACAACACCATGATTATTAAGACGAAGACTCCGAAAAGGATTGCTACCAATTCCCACACCTTGAGACCAAACACAGAAGTTTTTTCAACAGTTCCGCGTTAAGATTTGTGGGCATAACTCTGTAGTGCCTGTTAGATAGTAAGATAGAATACAAAACTAATTAGTGGAAGTCCACATATAGATCTTGATTAGCACAAGATTATGTAGTCTATGATCTCATAAACATTTTAACTTCTTGATAGACTTTGCATATTTCCAGAAACTATAGCAGGAGGCAGATATGAAATAAATGATTCTCAAGCCCTTGATAAATCTATATCTATGAAAAATTCACATGGGGAGTTGTCTTAAAATTACCTCCTTATGGACTCTACCAAAACCGATGGATTGGTATCAAGTAGAAACCAGAGAGAAAGAGAGAGAGAGAGAGAGAGAGAGAGGCGATTGGATGGGAAAATCAGAGGGCACAAGTTGACAGTGCCCAAACAAAAGAGCTGAACTTCGCAAATCCAGGAAACACAAACTTGAAATTTCTGTATCCAGCAAAGCGTAATAGCAAATTGACCAACAGATAATCACCAAATGAAACACCAGATACATGATAAACAGTATTGCATACGAATGTCAACTTTCTCAAATGAGTACCTGTTCTTGAAACTGGTTCCGAATGCCTTCTCAACACAGCCCACCGTTGATAACGGATCAAAAATTCAAACCCTACCCAACTCCGAAACATAAATAAAGCTGCTTGTGCAAGTTTCAAGACGAGGCCAATGTCAACGAAAACAAGGACTCTCTTCAAATTCCTCTCTGGGTTTTCTCTACTGGCCAAAAGGGTCCCCGAGTCTCAGCTCAAAACCCATGCCTTTTTTGAATCCTCTCAGACTCTCTCTCACTTTCCTTATATGACCCAGATAAAAGAAAGAAAGGGTAGAGCAACAACCTGTTCTTGCCTGTGCAGGCAATTAACAGGGAGAAAAACCCAAATGAGAGCCAAAAGGAACAGGATTTTAGGAAATGGATACGGAACGAACGAAGATCTTGGGGGGTTATCTCAGATGAAGAAGGAGTGGAGTTATCAGTGGTAGGTGATTGAGAAGGGAAAATGCCTTGCATTCGTCACATTCATACGATATGAACCCCTCAACGTTTTCAAAGCCAAGGCAATGTCAAGATGGAAACTTTCTTCGCTGCTTGTTTATTCGATGTACTTCTTCTGTTGGCCTCCTTTCCTTTTCCCTCTTTAATTTGATTTTGGTATTGGAGGTGACAGATAATCAGACACTTGATGAGATTAGTTATAAAAAAGAAAACTATTTGCTTGCTGGGTTAGGGGCCCGTCTTTTGTATATTATTATTATAGCAAAGAGCCCCAATTATTTCTCCAAATCTAATCTTTCCACTTATAGGGACTGTGACTCAGAGAGAGAGAGAGAGAGAGAGAGAGAGAAAAACAGGTTTGGTTATGACTGGAAGGACAAACAATCAATGTGCTTCCAGAAATGTCAAAGGGGTGAATTAGTGGAAAGGATGAGAGGTCTAGTTAGTAGATAAGTTCATTATTGGCATTATCTCCTTCATTTTCTTTGGCAATCTCGTGAAGTTTTGGTATAAAGGAAAAACATTCTCTATCCTTAGAGGTGCTCGGTTCTCGTCCAGTCCAATCCAGTCCAGTCTCACCCCTGAACCGGAAACCAAACTGGAGGATTGATTCTTAGTTTCCAAAATCAAGGACAAGACAGAAGGTACTTGGAATCGGACATATCTGTCCGGTCCGGTTCGATTGTCAAGCAACCCTATAAAATCAGTTGCATGTGCTTTAAACGCATAATTACATTTAAAATGTGTAGAAACATCCATGAAAATTAAAATTTAAATGGTTTCTCTAAAAATCAAGAAACAAAAAAAATAGATGATCTGGTCTGGGTGGCCTGCTCCACTCTTAGAACTAGAAATTGGACCGTTTTCAATTTTATGGAATCGAGAACCGGACTAGCGCCTCCGGGATTCTTTTTGCTCCGCCCTATCTTTCGCAAACAACATATGGGGTTCATTGTATTTGGACTCTCAACTCCCACAAGCAATCCTCGCATTTCATTGGAAATATGTCTAATCAGTTATGAAAAGAATAGAATTCCTTTTATAGGTAATTAGAAAAAGAAAGTATAAGACGATAATGGGACATCGATTTATTCGCTTGGAAGTTATAATAGTGAGCCATAAAAAATAACACTAGTCTTCTAATGAATATTAGAACAGCAACCCATTTTTGTTATTCTGATTACATGGTGAAGTACTTAAAAATGACCAGAGAAAAAATACATATGTATACATATAAGTATATATCAAGATATTTATGAGGAATTGAGGAATGCATCGTCACTCAGGGGGTAAGTAAAAACTGTGCTTTCAGTGGTGATGGTCTTTGTTATACTTTCTCTCTAGTTCAGAAGCCACGTGGACAGTTTATTTATTTCGTTTGTTTTAATTAATTGATTTATTTGTTTATTGCACATTTCATTGTTTTCTTGCTTCAAAGCAAGGTCCCTTGTTGTTGATGATGGTGAAATTTAGAGTACCTTTCTTTTTTTTCCTTTGACAGCGATATTACTGTTACTTTGAAGTTACGGAATAAAGAAAAAGAGGCATGATCAACCATACATTGCACTGCTGTTGAATGTGCATTCCAATTCATTCAAGTTACATGCTCAATTTTCTCATTTTTAACATGAAAAATGCTAAAATTTCGTGGTTGGGGATTAAACTAATGTTGATAATTGATTTGGCTCGGCTATACACACTAGAAAAGTTATGAGTTTCTATATTAACACATAATATGCTCTTTTTATGCGGTTTCATCGAACTATCTCATTCATCATCCCAAGAAAATTTTTTTTTATAAAAGTTGGTCATGCCTGAAACTTGCATTTTCTATGTGGATCGATTCATTTTATAATCGATCCTTGTTATCATTGTACTAGATTTTCTAAATGTGTTCTAATATACATATATATCTGCGTTGAGCTAGGTGCATATAACAATATTTTTGTGTAGCCAAGCATATTGTCTCTCTCTATTTTTCCCTAGGAATTATTGGTTAATTACTACTCATTGAAGGTTTCTTTTCTGTGTATGAGTAAAATAAAAGGTTGAAAAGTCAAGTGAGAGAATATAATACACATCGTTGAAATGCACGCATGAATTGTATTTAAAAAATCCTATATCGAAGAATTAGTAATATATCCAAATTAACCCATAACTCAATAACTTAAAAATTTTTGAGTGAAAGTGAGTCTAACTGGATATGTTGATAAATTCGGACTTGGACTCCCTCTTGGCAATCTCCCTGAGTGAATATATCGGACTTTTGCTGCATGCTCCCAATTCGCCCGGTTACTTTGATGTGGTTCCCGATTTTTCTTTAACTTTCTTCTCTCTCTTTTTTGCCGACACTTATTATTATTATTCTTTTCCATTCTTTGGTGGGAGGGGCCTGCAGGGTGTCCAGCTAAAACACCGGACTTCTGCTAACTTAAGACAAATTCCTGCTTTGACGGTCAAAAGGAACTAAAATTGAAATCGGTCTATTTAATTTAGAAAATTTTGAGAGGCCCCATAAAAAAATAATAATAATAACACTAATAACAAAAAGGTGAACAGTAGCGGACAAATGGCTCTTTCCTGGAAGTAACTGAGCTCAACTAACGCGCTTTTGTAAAGTTAAAGTGGGATTATAGCCTTTGAAACAAATGGACTAATCACATTGAATCCGACCGGTTTCAGAAAGGTTTGGCATTTGATCCTTTTGCCTATTTTTTAGCAGATTCGTCTCCGGATATTTATGTCCTAACGTAATATAACGTAGGAAAAGGAACGGAAATCTCAATACATTTTCCCGGATAATTGGTACGTCCACAACCAGTGTAGAAAATCCTTGCATATTCATCATTGGATGAGTCGCATGCGAGTTAGGAGTTAGTTTCATGATCGGATTTTTCCATAATGGTAGAAGGGCGCTTCAAGTATCAATATTTGTGTACGACGCTCACTTTGGGGCTAATACATTTTTTTGGACTACTTAAGTGTCAAATTAGAGAAAAAAAATGATTACTTAAGTGCCAACGATGAGAAATTCCGGCCAAACAGTCCACGTGGCATTTTTTATTCATTTTTAATTTTATGTGGATTTTTCTTTTAAAAGGCAGTCCACGTGTCAATTCTTTTAAAATAAGTCCATGTGGCAAAAAAAATTTAGAAAATTCCGTCCACGTGGACTCTACGCGGACTGACTTTTACGAATTAAGCTAATTTTTTTTTAAAAAAGTTAAATTAAATTTAGAAAACAAGCTGAAAAAAAAAATTCTTCACACAACAATGAGGGTGGGGGATGGATTAGCGGGGGTCATCGCGCCCTAGCCAGTGGCTGGTGAGGCTCAACCTTGCAGGTTTAGCAATGTCGAGCCTCCCTATGGCTGGGCGAGGTTGGCCTAACCACTGTTGGGGAGACAGACGACAAGGCTTGGCCATCATTGGGCAACGTCTACCTCGCCCAACTGCGGCCAATTCGGACTCGCCCAAATTTGTGAGATCGAGCTATCGCAGCCATCGGCAAGGCTCACCAACCCATCCCTCACCCTCGGTGGCGAGGGTTGTGTTGCAACTTCTGTTTTTGTTTTGAATTTTTACTTTATCTTTCAGTTTTTAGCTTATTATTTTTTAATATTACGAGAAATTGTTGTTAATTTTTTGATTTTTTTTATTACTGACTATGATCCTCTAGCAAGCCATGTAAATGTCACTTAAATTCCGACGGCACTCATCGAAATTGGGACTCAAATAATCGTTTTTCAAAAAAATTAGCACTCAAGTGATCAAAAAAATTATTGGCACTACAGTAAGTGCCATACACAAATATTAACACGTGTCCTTTTGCCATCAATAATCAGATCGCAGGTGCGTAAATTATCCATTACATCGGCAGTGGAATTCGATAGTTAGTGCATCAATTGTTTCTTACATCGATAGTGGATCTAATGAAAATCCGTACTCTTTGAGGGGACTCTAAATAAATAAATAAATATGCAAAAATAGTGTTAAAATTTGGTGTTCTCCACTTTGACACGCTTGAGCTCACCACAGTAATCTTTATCAAGGTTCATGTACGAATCACTCTATCGGTGCAAAATTAGGGTTTCGTGGCATGCATGCGTAGAAAAGTAGTTCTTACTCAATATTATTCAATACAATATCTGGTGATTACAATGACTATCCACCAGCATATTTGATGAATGCATACACATTGCTTTCATGGTTTCAAAGGAAGTCTTTAATTTAACATTTTTGTTATTATTGTTAAAATCACGATTTACTCAATGATGAAAGCGACATTCGCTTTTGACAATTCTCCCCCACGTTATTCATCAAATCTTATTCCACTTTTGCCACTTTAATTCGCAATAAATGCATATGAATTTGATCAGCTGCGTGCATGGAAAGCAAAGAATACCGCAGGAACTGGTGCGGGAAAATATTGCTTCTTTGATTAGGAAAGCTTAAACAACGTGAAGCACATTGGCGAGAGATCCTCATGAATTGGGACACCCCACATTGCTAAACTCTCGCAATATCCATGCACCCAAAGCAAAACAAAACAAAACAAAAAAAATTTTGTAATTGAGAGAATGGGATTCGTATCACTTGAAACTGTGAAATTTTTTGACAATCATATGTTTCAAATGAGGTCATATATGCGATAGCGTACTCAAAATGTGTTTTTCTAATCACCAAAGGAAATTTTCTGAACACCCGAAGAAGTGCCATGTCTCGACCTCGCTCCCCGGCTTCAACTGTGAAGTACCATGTCGGATTTATGATTCCATAACCCATCTTTACTTTTCCTACATATATTTGAGAAATCTAAATCTATAGAGTAATGTTCCAGAATTAGGTCATATATGCGATAGACATACTCGAGAGGCGTTTTTCTAATCACCAAAGCAAATTTTTCGAACAACCCGAAGAAGTGCCATGTCTCGACCTCACTCATTGCTTCGGCGGTGAAGTACCATGTCGGATTTATGATTCCACAACCATCTTTACTTTTCCTACATATTTGAGAAATCTAAATATAGAGACTGAGGGCAAAAAAAGTTCAATAACCCCAAAATGCTAATGTCAATTAGGTGTAGTGAAATAATCTTTAGGTTGCTTCTATCTATGTAATTGCATCTGACCAGAGGCAGGCTTCGAAGAAAGACAGGATCCTCTCCCGCTGTCCTTTTCTCTTTGCTTTTTTTTTTTAATTCTTTTCACGAAAAACGAAATTGTTTTTTTTTTTTTTTGGGTAAGGAGAAAACGAAAAACGAAATTGTTATATATTTAATCAACATAAATGGACACATGCTTGCAATTCCTAGAAGGACGAGTCAACCTAAAGCGCTCCAACCAAGCAATCTAGTTTTGTCCCAAACTTGAAGAAATTAATAATAAATACTCACCACCTTTGAGGTCTCTTCACATCTGCCTTTTCTTCTAGGGCAAAACGTGCAAATCAGACCCCAGTTCCCCCAAATTAAAAATCGAAATACACATGAAATATTTTACATTGCCTTATAAATTAATAATACTTCCAGGTCTTCTTATCGAGTTCAAACAAATCTGCAGCTTGTGCTCGTGGATAATGTAGGCATGAATAATGCAAAGGGCATCTATGACAAAATTGGACCCACCACTAAAAAATGTCAATAAAGATTCATCATGTAAAGATGTGAATAAAAAATTTTGCAGTATGGTACGAGCCCAAGATCTCTGATGTTGGAAGTTAGGTCGAGGAAGCCTCCGGGGAAGGAGCCGCCGGTCTCTCTCCTCCTCCTCCTCCTCCTCCTCCGGCCGGCCGGCCGGCAGTTGAGACGTCAAGAATGTTCATCCCCCGTGTCGCAACAATTAGTGATTGATATGTCTACAAAGATAATGAGTATAGTATATGATTTGTTGATTATGTGAATCAGTGGTTGAGGCAGCAAAATGTTTTGCGGTGGTTAGGTGGTAATATCAAGCCGTCTAATTAGAAAGATGTTGTGTGATGCATAATGATTAGCCACATTTCAAATCATTCTTAATTTTTTTTTCCTCGGACTGTCTCCTTCAGAGCCCTAGAGGGGAAAAAAAGAGAAATATAAAAGAGAGCTAATATTTTGGCATAACAAACTTAATGTCTCCACCCAATCCTCTTGGTGCTATTAACAAAGTGAGATTAGAGGCCGGATCAATTGATTGGCATATATCTCATGTATCTATTGTCAGGAACAAATACCTCCATGTCTGAAAGTTCCTGGATGTGCAAGGGAAAATTATTAAATTAAAGAGACAGAAGAGGGCAAAAAAAAAAAAAAAGTAGCTAACGAGATTGAAAGGTAATAATATAGTATGTGCTGCCAAAACAAGCGATCGCACGTAATAATACGTACATCAAGAAAATAAATCTAAAACGAATTCACGTGTTTCGGTTGATACGATATATTCTGTAGGACAAACACCATAGGATTGTATATAGATTAAGTGACAGAACGAAGGTTACGACTGCACTCAAATTTATTCAAGCATTTTCGATATTTCCAACTCTCAATTATACCCAATAACCTCACGGGAGCTTAGTCCGACACGGGTTCTCGTGATACAATCATCAATCACCTAAAGGAGAATGCACAAGATCGTCCCTCACAAATTTAATCGGCTCCAACACTGCCGGTCTGATGAAGATAATGATGTCACGAGCAAACGGTAACACCACTCACGCACATACAACACTCACAAGGCAGTTTAGACCAAACCGCATCCTTTTGGCGACTCCACGGTTGCCTGATATGGTACAAAGCCCACATTGCACTTCCACTTTACGCCAAGGGCTTCGACTACGACTCATTTGGGGAACCAATTTCCTGTTTCTGACTATCATTCGGGTCGGGTCGGCCGGGTTTGATTCGCGAATTCAAATTCGAGATGTAATAATATTACGCACGCACAAGTCACAAGGTCAGCATACCATATACACAAAATGCAAAATGATTTTTTTTTAAATAAGGACTGCTTGTTTTGCCCAAAAAAAAAGATTTGAAAAATATGTATTTTTAAAATGATCGTTTATATCGCTTTAAAAAATGAATGAGCGAAAAATATTTCATCGTTCATGAACATATTTTAGATATATTTCAAGAAATTAATGATTGTCAATAAAGTAAATATTTATTGATTCATTGTTTTAAGGGATATAAACGATCATTTTAGGAAAATATTTCTCAAATCATTCTTTTTTCGCGAAATAAAAAGAGCCTAAGTGAACCGCACAAGCGGAGTTGGAACGTGGCTAATTAATCGACCTAACAAACATCTGGCCAACCAGTGACGGCGTTCTATGAGTAAGGAGTGTTTTAAGTGTAAACCGGTGATTAAAGTCGGAATTTAATAGTGGATGACTTAAACATGGGCTCGTCTTGTGATTTTTTGGGCCTTTAGAATGTAGACAGCCAACGACAAAAGCGGATCTGCCGGTTGCGACTGCGACAGCTTGATGTCTGCTCGAACATACCTTGTGAATTATTCATATGTAGGTGCGTTGCCGCCAAGGTGGTTGGCCAAGGATTAAAGGGTCGCCCTATTTTTCAGGAGGTCGTGAGTTTGATTCGTAGTCACGAGTGAATCTCTTAATGACTCGTGTTGCGTTACCTGGCTATGACATCTCATGGGAAAGACCACCTACTGTAGGCATCTTGGTGGGATTGCGGTGATGAGCTCACCAATCTCGAAATTACGGCTCACGGGGCGGTGCAGAGTTAGTTATTAGTCCAATTCGTATATCTTTTAATGGGTATGTGACCCTGCGAAATACTCAGAAGGGTCGTTACACTAGGCATCCTCTCCTGGCCTTTTTGCTGATCGAAGGAAAAAAAAAAAAAAGCGGAGAGCACCCGCATCTTTGGCCAATCCTAGATTGACAATTGGTTGGGGGCGTCAAGAGATTTTCAATTTAAAAGCAAAAGGCTACTTGTACAAAATCCCACAACTGTGTGCAAACTATTATGGTTCATTGCCACCTACACAGACCAAATGCCAAGGATTAGGGGAGTGCAAAGGAACCGCCTGGACCTCCTAGAATCGGATCAGGCCAGCCTAGAACCGGCAGTTCTCATGGGGATCGATCTAGTTCCCTATTCCATTTTATTAGAATCGACAAGTATTGGTCTGGTTCTCGATTGCAGGTGGACCCTTCCACCGGGACGGGACCAAAACCGATATATCTTTATCTTTAAAAAAAATTCCAGCTTACTTTCAATATAGAAAGTGTCAATTCCTACCAAAGGTTCAACTAGCGCACATTTCTACAGCAAAAAATTCCTTTCCTTACCATCCTCTTCCAAAACCTCATCAGAATCATCAGCTCCTTCAAAAACAAACTCCAATAACATGAAGACTACCATGCTCTTCACACTTGTCTCGTTCCTTATTATCGCCATCCTCCCACTCACATTTGCTGACCTCGTCGACGACACGTGTAAGAAGACGCCATCTGCTAACTTTGCATCTCGGCTCTCAGGTCATGGCTAATCATGGTTGAAAGGTCGCATGAACGCCAAGTCAACTTTGACCAAAATCTAGATTCACCGTGATATTAATTGATGAATACAATTTTGTAGGGATCGGGGATCGATTCCATATGCGGGAACCAGACCAGATCGACGAGCTGGTTCTGGGTGGATCCATTAAATCAATGAGCGGTTCTCAGTTCTAATTTTTCATAATCAGTCCTTAGTGAGCGATTCTCGGTTCTACGGTAGGAACCGCCCACATGTACTATGCAAACCCTACCTAGGACTGACCGATTTATAAGACTTACAAGGTTTTTCATAGACCTTCAGGCAGCTGGGCCTCTGTATTCCTGCCAATGGATTTTATATACACATATATGTGTATATAACTTTGGCCAAAGAAGAAACACTGTATAACTAGAAAGACGTGCATATAGGATCACTCCCATCATATACCAGGCTAGTGATTTTTGCATATTAAATGTATTAAATATTAATGAAGGGGAGTATTTTCTTTACCAAATGAAAACTTAAGAATTGTTTAAGATAAGTGAAAGTTTAAACGAATATATCTTGATAATTAGTAAAATCGACTTGCAAGATTGAGAAATATATAGTTTTTTTCTTAAAAAGATTGAGATGACTTTTTTTAAAAATGTTTAAATATTATAGACATTACATCTATTTAGTGATATCAAAAGTAAAGAGTAGTGACTTTTGCACACAAAATGTATTAAATTTTAACGAGGGAATCTTTTCATTTCTAATTATAACTTAAGAGTTTTTCCAAGAAAAGTGAAAGAGAAAAATCTCTTGACAATAAGTAGCAAATTGATCTATGAGAATGAGAAAATGATTTAAAGAAAATTAGGAGTAATTTGTTTTAAAATATTGTAACATCAATAGATACTGCATCTATCTAGTAATAGCTAGAGTAGTAAGTAGTACAATTTAACTCTACAGGAATGAGAAGTAATTATAGCTCTAATTTTACGTAAAAATGACTCGAATTTTCATAATTATTGAATTGGCTCGAATTTGTTGCTTGCAATACGATATTCCGCAGGGAGTAAAATTACTTCGATTCGATGAAAGACAACAAGTAGTAACGTCCAAAATTAGATTTAACGGTGCTTTAGGATTTCAGTTACTCAAAAAGAATCAACTAAATGGTCGAGTTGAATTAACATAAATAAGTTCCTAACAAATTCAAATTTGTAAGATATGAGTAGGAGATGTTTAGTAAGTGCGGAGTGAGATGCATAAGTAAAATAGCACATAACGCTAACTTAAATGTTAAATGGTATGTTCTATTGTCAAGTGATATTGTTTGTACAATTTCATGATTATCATCATAATAACTCTCAAACTACTATCCTCATTCAAATTGAATAGGCAAGAGTGGAGTTGGAGTTTTAATAAACACGACATTTTAAAAAGAAAAACACTAAAGGATATAAGTCTCCATAATTTTTTATTCGATTAGTCATGTTTGAAGGCAAGCTTGTAAAAGCAATAAAAAAAAAAACCGTGGCCCTAGAGCCACATAATCAAGGATTTGAGTACATCACATATATTTGGCCAAATCACAAAAAAAAAAAACTCACTAACCTTCAACTCGAGATAAAAATATTCAAACTTCTCAAATGACACTAGGAAATTCATGAACTGAATTTGAGGGACAGAAATACCCACTTTTAAAGTTTTTCTTCCATGCAAGCTAATACAGTATGACATAACTAATCACACTGAGGTGAGCAAAAGGGCATGTCGGCTTGAGCCTGGACACATCAGAAAAGCAAAACGACCTTGTTTCACTGAAACACCGTCGTTTCTAATTTCTCTTAATTACGACTAATATGTACAATAACATACTTTTCAAGACATCACTTCAGCTCTTTTCTCTATTAGTATTGTTCTTTCTCTATTAGTTATTTCATGTGCTACATCAATTTGTTTGGACGGAAAAATTCACGGTGGGTAACATTATCCCTTGAGAATTTCTTTTTAAGTCGAAGTTATTTTATCCTACAAGTAAAGTTGAGTTTTTTATTTTTATTTTACTGCAGTTCTTATTTGGTTTGTATGCATACAGAAACTCGTCATTATTTGCACAGTTCGACACTGCCCAATTGGAGGAAGCTTCATGTTTCTCCCCCCTTTTTCGACCTTCTTTTATAAGTTTCAATAGACATTGTAAGGTATGACTCCTAAGAATAAATTCTCTAGTGTGATCTCATGGCACCTATTGACTGTTTACTAGAAAAGAAGAGGCATTTATTTATTTACTCACACAATTTCTATACGCGGTCCAAAAAGTGGTCAATATCCCACTATACATTTTCTAAACTTATATAGGGAAAAAAGAGACGAAAAGGAAAACCACATTATCTGCAATCTGGATGCAGAAGTTGTACAAGCCAAGTATGCCCTTATTGATTGGAAACATCATATTTCCAACTACGAAGCCAATCCAGAGTTTATTTGCTAAAAATTACACCAAACATCAAGCGGCCATAGATTACAAAGGTGGCCACTAGTCCCCTCAATCCGTCATTGTTTGATTGAACATATGTATTGGCATTAACAACTTTTTTTTGGTCGATCGAGAAAAATATGAATCATACAAAAAAAAATCCACTCCGGCCAAGTCTAGAGATTAATTAGGAGTTTGATTGGCAAAATTTTCCAGGCCGTTTGAAATTTGCTCTACAGAGGAACATTCTCCTCCGTCAAGCCTGACAAAAATTAATATCTGAAAGGACGTTCGGATGGACATCTCCAGAGGCGATCGAAACATTCGAACAATAAGAAAAGAAATGGGCTTGTTCTGGATCATGGTGATGATCATGCATGAAGATGACAGCGACAGGGAGGATGTCATCTGACAACTTGGGTTGTTTGCAGTTAGAACGTCGCTATCCGCACAGCAAGTGAACTAGCGAAATCCATACAAATGCCGGCGATTTTCTTAGTCGTGATTTGCATTATCCAACTCCTTCGACCCGTGATCAGTTTTGTGCCGCTCGATCCTTCAAAAAAAGACGGCTAAAACAGCATTATCACCCGCAAGCATTATGTCCGTTGATAGCTAAAGAACAATGAGCCTAATAGGGTCTTCATAGATTTGGGTCCAGCATGAGCCTAATATGGGGATTTGATTTGAGAACGTGTTTTGAGCTAATTCTCGATCATGGTATTGGATCCACCTTTACGGTCCGGCGAATGACTAACCATTCACGTCCAATCTTGAAATTATATTAAATCCATGATTGAGTTATCCAACTCCTTCAACCAGTGATCATTGATGGTAAATCAATTTTGTGCCACTCAATCCTTCAAGAAGATAGCTAAAACGGCATTGTCATATGCATGGCATTATTATCCATCGATAGCCGAAGAAAGAACGATGTATGTAATAGGGTCCATACGGATTAAATGCATTTAAACATCAAAGGGTCCCTGTGTGAGGCAACTCAGGAACATGTAGAGCGTTTATTGTTAAGGATCTTATGACAATTGATCAGAGAAGGTGTTTTGAGCTAATTTTCTGGGAAAATTTCAATTGAGAGCATAAAATAAAGATCTAAAGTGGATATTTTTTTTGACAAAAAAATGGACATAATTTCAAATAAGGGTCAAAAGTGCCATCATCATTTCAAATAAAGATTTTTTTTTCAGTAAATAAAAGCTTGAAATGGGTTTTATTTCAAGTAAAAGCTTGAAGTAGATATGTCACTCTCAAAAAAGGGCTTTAACTTCATTGGTTGGTCATAGGCATTGAAATCATTTACTTTTTTTTTATTTTTTTCCCTTGTCTTTTTTTCTTTGTTGCAGCTACAGCCTACAGGGTAGGGTCGCCTCGCTTAGGTCCTTGCCAAATATGGCGATGTCCGGCCTTGCTTGTGGCCAGTGAGGGCAGCCCTCATCAAATTGAGTGAGGCCAACCCTCGCCTGTGGCTATCAAGAGTGACCTCGCTTGTGGCCAGGGAGGGTGGCCCTTGCCAGATTGGGTGCATCGCTGAAACTGGCTCCGAGCGAAAATGGAGGAAAAAAGGGAAAAAAACTATAAAATGAAAAAGACGAAAATGCTCACATATGATATCTTTTTGAGGCTAGACCTTTCTTTGAGAGCGACATGATTATTTTAGGTCTTTATTTGTAACAAAAATCTATTTGAGGCTCTTATTTAGAAACTTTCTTAGTTCTCGCCTATGATATCGTATCCTCCTTCACGGTCCAGTGAAAAACAAACCATTCATGCGCAATCTTGAGATTTCGCATGGCGTCTCAACTTAAACTCCAGGATTTTTGCTGTTCCTGTCACTGCAAATTGCAAGCACGTGGTCCGGCGAGCACAGGTTAATGGTTTTCGTTTGGTCTCTATCTCTCTTATCTTGCTCTTTTGGATAACCCAGCCTCTTAATCCATTCCCACCACCAAACGTCCACTGATTCTTAGGCCCAACCCACCTGATCTGACCATCTTAAGAGCCTTCCCTTCACACTCCAGCTCAAAGACCTTCCCCCAAAAAGAAGAAAGCTCTTCCTTTTCTGCTCACTTCGGATTGGATCTCTTCACTACTAATACAAATCTGGCGGTCAGGACTTGCGGTCAATCTCGTCGAGTAACGAAAGGATCGATTTTGGTTGAGGTAATGCGCCTGTTCATGCATGTCTAGACGTGGGTCGATCTTGTAGTGCTGGATTCTTGGCTGCGATGTGCGTTGCAGATCTAGTTAGTGTCAATTCTGTCTCTGTCTTGTTAGGTGAACATGGTTTTTCTTTGGCCTTTGAGGTTGGATTTGATTTAGTTAGAATGTGGTCTTGTCGGTGTCATTGTTTGGGTATGTCAAATACCATTTTTTGCTCTTCCTTGTTGTGTACTAAGTTCGATGGTGCTTGTTCTGGATCAGACTTGCGACTGCCCCATTTCGTGGAAGTGGTTTATTTTTGTACTTTCAATGCCCGTTTCTAGTTCGTCGTGCTTTGGCAGAATCATTGTTTATCGTTTTGAGTTGAATGTCCAAGCAATATGATGTTGAATTTTCATGCCATTTCTTTTGCAGCGCCGAGATTTTGTGAACACATCGAGAATAGCTCCATTTCACGGAAGTTCAACTTCATTTGTGTTTTCCACTTCCAAGTGGTTGGGGAGATCAATTTCCATTTGGGTTTTTATAACTGTTGCTGGAATACCATTTTCCTTTTCTCTGGGGTCGTGATCGGTTTATGGGCGTGACAATCATTTTCCAGAAGATGTTGTAGAAGCTGGATTAGCTGGGCTGAAGGATAAGATGGGCAAGATGATTAACAAGCCGCTGGTCCTGACATACCTTTACCTATTAATCTACGTTTTGCTTTCATCTGGCGTTATACTTTACAACAAGGTAATGCACGTTCACTGCTTAAATTCCTTGATTGTATCACATTGCAACTAGTCATGCCCGTTTTCAAAAGCCCAGACCAGATCACTTAGATACTATATGTCCATTTTTTCCCATTAAGCTGTCTTTGGAGGCTGCTGTGTGGATCTCATGTATCGTGCCATTTTCCTTGAGGTTGTCTTATGATCTAAGTCAAATCTTTGCCTGCCACTCTTTATGATCTCGCAGAACAATGCATAGCTGTGTGAAATGTTGCCAGGTCAAACCATCAGCAGCCACCTCAATCGGCTGTTCTTTGTGATTGATTTAACTTGCACCTCTTTTGGGATGTAAGAGTTGTGTAGATTGACAAAACTTCTGCAGTGATCCTAACTTTGAAAATTTGTGCAGTGGGTACTTTCTCCCAAGTACTTCAATTTCCCATTTCCAATTACACTGACCATGATTCATATGGGATTTTCTGGAGCAATAGCCTTTCTTCTTATTCGTGTTTTCAAGGTACGCATCTTCAACGACACTTGAGCCTTTACTTCCGCCCAAATCTTTGGAATCTTGAATTAACATGCCTGTTTCTTGTGTTTGCTTCCTTGTCCGTCTATGTTAATGCACATCTAAACAATCTAAATTTGCAGGTTGTAGCTCCAGTTAAGATGACCTTTGAAATGTAAGTGGTTCATATGGTCATGTCTCTGCAGTCGCAATGGTGTAGATCATTGCACTTTCCTAAATCCTGTATCCTGATAACGCCACTTCTATTTGTGCAGATATGCAACGTGTGTCATACCAATAAGTGCATTCTTTGCTTCTAGCCTCTGGTGAGCACTCATGCAATATTTCGAGGGCAGTAATATTGAATCCCGTTGTGAATAACTTAAACTATAATGTCTCTACTTTGCTCATCGGTTATGTGTAGATTTGTTTATTTCATAGGTCTAGCTATCCGCATTGTTTGGATAATGTCGGTTACATGTTTTCTGGATTCTGATATATCATTCATGATCTCCGCAATATCAGTCCCAACTTTCTTTTCCTTACTACATTTTTCCTATGATTTTTCTATGTTGCACCTCCACAATCAATTGCCATGACTATGCAGAGAAGGGATTTATGGTTATTAATAGATTAATTAATGTCAAAGAGTTGTCACATGTCATTCCCAAATTCGGTTTATCAACATTTAAGCCAATCCTTACATGGTCCATACAATTTATGTTCTACAGGTTTGGCAACACTGCTTACTTGCACATTTCGGTGGCCTTTATCCAGATGCTGAAAGCTCTAAGTATGTTGAAGAAATCCCTGTTCTTTTATATATCTTCAACTCCTTATTGTATTGAATTATCTCTTACTCGTTAAATGTTGGATATTGCAGTGCCAGTGGCAACCTTTGTCACGGCAGTTATGTGTGGCACTGATAAATTAAGGTGTGATGTGTTCTCAAACATGCTGGTGGTGAGTATCGGGGTTGTTATTTCCTCTTACGGGGAAATCCATTTCAATATTGTTGGTACAGCTTTCCAGGTCACAGGAATCTTTGCTGAGGCTCTTAGGCTGGTTTTGACCCAAGTCCTGCTGCAAAAGAAGGGCTTAACTCTAAACCCAATCACTAGCCTGTATTATATTGCTCCGTGCAGGTACTGAATTTGGATGTCCATGCACTGGTTTCTTTGAATGTATTTAAAATTAAGCCCTTAGGTTGGACCTTGCTTTAGTAAAAGAAAAGGTGAAAGATGGATGGCTCTTTTGGTAGTGGATGTCCCTTGTAATGCGAATGCAAGATGTTGAGTATGTGCTTTACTAGATTGTAAAATGTTGTCATTGAGAGTTCTGTTTCCTGAATTTGCAGCATCAGTATTATGACTTGACGTTATGGACCGGGTGATACGTAGAGCGATGGAGCATGCTTGATAACATCATCTTATTTCAGTGCATTTAGAGTGCCATTGACAACTGTATTCCATCAATTTGTGTCGAGAATGCTAACATTTGCATTATCTATAACGTGCAGTTTTGTGTTTCTATTTGTGCCTTGGTATCTGCTCGAGATGCAAGAGATGGAAGTTTCACAGATCCAGTTCAACTTTTGGATCTTTTTCTCTAATGCTATCTGTGCTTTGGCTCTCAACTTTTCCATTTTCCTGGTTATCGGTCGAACCGGTGCGGTTACCATTCGCGTAGCTGGTGTATTGAAAGATTGGATATTGATAGCACTTTCCACTGTTATATTTCCGGAGTCAACAATAACTGGGCTCAATATAATAGGCTATGCAATAGGTAATCTGTCTCTCTGACTCAAAGCTTTTAACGCATCTTTTATCTCATATTCTGGGATTAATTGAAGTGTTCCCTTTTGCAGCTCTTTGTGGTGTTGTTATGTATAACTACATTAAAATTAAAGATGTCCGTGCGTCGCAAACTCTATCAGAGAGTATTCCAGAAAGAATCACAAAGGTCAGTTTGTTGCATGTGGATATCCTCTGAAGTATCTCTTGAAGGATTACGCCAAAAGCACTGTATCTATTTGGTTCAAAGTTAAAGATTGAAACTAAAATTGTGGTGTTGAGGAGGAAGATGCACTGTCATCGTTATGCTCTCTGCGTCATGGCTCCTGCACTTGTGTGCTCAAATCTTTGCACTTTCTACTTAGGGACTCTGTTTTGAAGTTTTCTTTGCCATTCTTCACCCCCTGCCCCACCATCCTTTTCTTGGAATGGAGAAATATAAGTTCCTAATATGCCACTATTGAAACATTGGGAATCAATATGTTTGTTTGTGGGTGACTTTTAAAAATATCTTCTTGGTGAATGGAAGCAATCTGTTATTTCGATAAGCTACTTTGAGGTCAACATAATGGATGGTCAGTACAGTAGAAACTCCTTATTATCCTGATAAATCCGTGATAGCCAGCTCTACGATCGTCAGATCATGGGGCAAGTACTCCAGTCTAGCTTTTAGATGCCAAGGAACTAGTGCACTACACTGGCAAACCCTCGTCCAATTCCAGACTTTAGTTGTGAATTTGTGATTATTGGGCTTTTGTAAATGCACTCTTTGAGGTCCTCGTTTGTTGTACGATCCACAAAGTTCAAGAATGATTGATGTATTCTTTTTAGCTTTAAGCCCTTTGTAGAAATCTTGCCATTTCGTTTATTCCTGGCCATGATTGTCCTCACTCTTACGAGTCTAATGCTCTTCATCAATTCAGGAGTGGAAGCTCGAGAAGAAGTCGTCTGACCCTTTTCTGCCTAGCAAGGGGAGTGACAACAATGGTGGAAGGAACGGAGGCAATAGTCCCACCGCTGACTCTAGTGTCGATGAAGAAGCGCCTCTTGTCCCATCATCAAGATTTTATTACACAGGACGGACACAATTTAACAGCCATTCTAAATGAGTCGGCGTACTCATGATTGAAGAACTTTATATTCATCCTAAGAAACAAGAGAAGATCTTGATGAGTCCAGAGGCACCCCACATCAGGCTTCCGACAAAAAGACCCTTCTTTCCGAAATCACTGCAGAAGGCTGGTGCATCAATTCAAATTGCAGATGGGAAGCATCGAGGAGTCACGATGCATAGGAGCCCAGGAACTGCAGTTGTACGTCAGTGATGGGCTGACCATATTTCGTCCCTGCCCTCAACTCAATTGGGCTCATGTTCCTTTGTTAAAGCTGATTACGTACTGTAGTTTCGATTCCAGATTATACTGAACCTGTGGTTCTTCAGCAATGCCGAGTTATTTCAATGTGATAGCCAAATGCAGGAATGGACAATCTCATTCTACATGTCTAGACCACTCCATCCCGGAATATTGGCATCATTTAGTTAGCAAACAGAACCTTAGATAAAAGCAACAACCGTGCCGAATTGGAGCATAGCTCAGTAGAGCTGTTTAATAATCCGGGTGTCAAACACGAAATCAGTAGATGTATATGACTTGCATGCCATGATCAACCCTGGTCCGGGCATCAAACAGGAAATCAGTAAGATACATATGATTTGGACACCATGATCAACCCTGGTCCGGCCAAAATCAGACCGAAAAGGAAACTTATAAACACACATGCATTACATCCTCAAAAAAGGCATTTAGCCGAATACATGTACATGACAATGATGTGTAAGTGCGCCATATTTCCGCTGTCTACAATGGTCTCGAAAACATAAGCCAAAGAACCATGCCATACAACTCTGCAAAGAGAAAAGAAGCGGCAAAGTAAGAGAAAAAGGCCTCGCATAGATTTACACATACAAAGAGAATCACAGACAAGAAAAGCGTCAGGCAAGAATAGTAATTGTAGAAGGGAAAACCATATACATGCCCGCAAAAACAGCTTTGGCAGATTCCTTTCACCATGACAGGATTTGCAGCAACTTTTACCTCAGATATGAGGAATCTACTAAGCATCTCCGAAATCCCCGAAAGACAAAACCTTCTTGACGGGGCGGGTGGTGCTAGCCGGAATGTCCCTGATATCCTTGTTGTTGGGTTCACAATCTATATTTTGAAAACTAAACAAAACAAAATAAACCTTCACAGAAATCTCAATGAGATTTTGGAACACGAGGCTATAGCAAAAGGCAAAGAAATCACTTCATTAAGATGTTAATGCATCAAGAATGAATGATTAACTTTAACAATCTACCTTCACCACAATAATTTGCCTATCACACCACACACGATAAGTAATAGGAAAAGCATAATACATTTACTGTCGCCACCTGTAAAAGAGAAGATAGAAAACTCAACAGAAGTCCAATACAGAGGAAACAAAATAGACTTACAAGCAAAATAAAGGAAAGAAGAACAGATGAACCTGTCGCCAATTCCTGCCACAACGTTGGGACGCCTTTTAATAGAAAACTGGATTGTATCAAGCGCATCACAATTCTGCCCATTTGATCAGTCTGGGAAAGTAGTCATCAAGGAACTGCCCAAAATATTTAACCCCAAAAGTGATTAAGGACATTGTTTTCCCAATTAAGTTGTTAAAGAGGATCTTACTTGGCCCTGTAAGGTAACAGCAGTCTGTTTTTCCCACTTCCATAGTTTGCTCAACAACTAGAATTTCAATGCGTCATCAGCATTTAATGACATCAACATCACCTTATCGCAAACCAGTTGGGGTCGGCGGTCAATGAACCCGAAGCGAAAAGCATAATATACTAAAATAAAAGCAAAGACATGGATACCACAAAAATAAATAAATAAGGATTAAACTGGGCAATCTGGAACATTGAAAATCCCCCCCTCTACAATGCGAATAATAGAATAATGACATCAATGTAAGAAAATGAGCAAGAGTTCATCAAGTTATATTCACCTTTTCGAGCGCTCAATGGCCTGATCAGTCTCATCCATTTGTTTTGTTCCGGCATCAATAAGTTGTTGGTTTGTCATGGCTGCATGGCAGAATAATTTGACCAGAAAAAAAAGTGAGACCAAGTTTTACATAATAAAACCAAGGAAAGAATTATCAAGAAACCATATCGATTCAAATGGAATACGTGTTCCACCATCTAACTCCACTAAAACACCAATAGGAAATATTCGTACATGCCTTTTCTGACAACGGTAGAAGTACTGCATCCTACTAGTTTATTGCTCATATAAGGTTAGATGTGGTGATGTATAACTCTATTGATGGTTAGTAGACTGTTAAACTGCTTGATGATAAAGCTTATCGCCTATCTGACAGGCTGTGCATCCCAAGGAGACAGGAAACTAACAAGAATTATTATCACCTCATGAGAAAACAATACTCAAAACAAAGAAAATGGAAACTAATTATCATTTAAACATCAAGGCCCGACCTTTCATCAAGATTTTATTTTACAAGGAATTGGAATTAAAGAACTGCATGAAATAACATTCTATTGCTTGATGAAAAATGCATATGCAAATCTCGCCCAGAGCTACTAGCAAGTTCATCTGAACTGTGTTTAATTAAAATATCTGAAAATTAACAGCAGTTATCATTCAGAAAGAAGTCCAAACTGACCTGATGCCATTTGGACATCTTCATCAGCAGTGGTTCACTACTCCAGCTCCCATATCAAAAGTGCAAGTTTCTTTACCAAGAGTACTCATATACTGCAATTATACGACAAGATTCAATTCAACAAGAAGAACAACATTAAGTAAGAACCCCTACGTAAATTCTTGATGCCAAAAACCACCAACAAACAAGTAGTGCATTTTATCTACGACTGGGGCTGAAGTACAAGAGAGCAGCTATCCACCTAATGGAAAAAAATATTAAATTACAAGCCAAACAAATAGAAAAAGAAAAAACTTACGTTTTCCTCAATGCTACATATGAGTTTAGTTCTTTGATCTGTAAAAGCGGAAAAAAGTACAGTGAAAAGAGTTGCTGGAATTAAGAAAGAGTTTATGACACAAATATTGTCATGGAGAAATGCTGCGTGCATGAACATCTAGATGGTACAGCTTATAATTTCAATTGTAATTTTTACAAAAGGAATTGGGAACTGACCATAGATTGCTTCTCATCATTGAGTTGCCTATTTACTTCTGGTGGATTTCTGCCCTCCTCATCCTTAACTTCTCGATCAAACTCTTTGATTAATCTGTATGAATATCCAAGATGTTAAACTTTGCAATCTACAATACCGAATATTGACGGAAACAAGCATGGCAGATCAAACAATAGAGATAGAAGACTCTTGTCTCTTTTTTTTCCCCTTTCCTGAATAATTCTTTAGTACACTCCTCTCCCTCAAAATATTACACATGACATAAGAACCGTATTTATACCACAGATTGGAAACCTGTACTCAACTCATGTAACTAATACAGAGTTAAATATTTCCCTCGTTTATTTTGCAGATTATAAAACAGAATTCTTTATTGAAGCAAATGGTCCAAGCTTACACATCTATAATGGTTACAATGTACGCGATAACCAAACAAAGGAATTGAAGCAGTCTCATACCTCTTACACTCCCTCATCCTCCCAGTGAGTTCCTCCAATTGTTTACTTTGGCGGTTGGAATCTTTGATCTTATCAATCTTCTGGAAGCCATTTCTGCATACAAGAAAAAAAAATGATGTATATACCGCATGTTTGCAGTAAGCACAAGTCTCATCTTCGAAAGAAAGAGTTAAAAAGGAAACTGACTCTCCAACTTATGATTACCTAGAAGAAACCACATCTGCTGTAGATAGATAACTAGTCAACAGTTATGAAGAAGAGAAGAGCCTCAATAACGGTCATGAAACACATGCATTTGCAAGATAACCAAAGGTTTAAAGCAGAAGACAGCAGTAGCTCCATAGATACAATTTTGACCTCTTTTCTTTGGCGCGAAGGCCCATTTTAACTTGAAAAGGACCAATTTTATATCAATGAGACTGCCTAATGCATCAATGTTATTTACAGCATGCAGCCATTTTCTTCATCATCTAATGGAGAGAAGAACATGCTGATCGTTTTGTTATTGTTTTGTTCCACGTGTTTGACAAGAAAATACCTATATCAGCCACCCACATTCCTCTTCCCTCCATTCACCCCTCTATTCGGATGCATTGCCAAAAGCAAAGAATCATTCTCCAAATTGCGGTGCATCTTTCTCTTGTAAGAAAACACAATTCATAACTTTGGACTTGTAGAGAAACTTTTATCAAATCCTTCATTAAAAAGAGAAAATATTACCCTCTATATTTCCTACACAATCATTTTTTTTTCCTTTTTTTCTCCACCACTGAATCAATGAGTATTGAATGACACTGCTTCCCTGGAATGTTATTATTTTTCCCTTGATGAATGACAAATCTGGAACATCACAAATATTTCCTGAACTTAGAATAAGTAATCCAGACTTTTTCCCCTCATAATGCGAAACAAAGAAACAGATCTTGAGTCTTGACATCATATCATCATTGCCTAAGAGAAATTATGACCAAATGACACCGCTTTTTCTCTCTGTTTATCCTCCATACTGCCAACATTCTAGCTGAAGATCCTAGCATTCTTCCACGCTCCAAATCCTTATTTTCCTAACAGACACTTAAAATGCAGTTTCACATTCACTTTCTTCCTCTAAACTGATCACCTTCTCCACTGCTCCTAAGGCAGTAAGGAATATACCACACCGCCCTTCATCATCACAAAACCAGTAGTCTATGCTTGTGGTAAAGTTAAAGATAAGCACAATCGACATCCACTGTTCCTTTTGCATGAGTGATGGGAAATAACCTACTAAAGGGCAATATCAACTTAGTCATACCGAAAAATCAGCGATAGCACAATGCAGCTTCAGACGCATTTCATTACTGCATTAGCAAAGATCCATCCATAAGCCTAATTTCTGATCCTTTACTTCCACGGAGCAACGATCCACAATTTCACCAGTCTACACAAAATCAGCCCTACAAAATCCACCTTCACATATGCTACTCGTCTCCGTTCTACCGTGTACAACACCACACTAAGCTGCAGATTTCATATATATGCTGCTCGTCTCCGTTCTCGTCCGCTCCAACTGACGAGGAGAGCTGACTAATTTCACCACCAAATCTGCAGATTTCGTATATCTAGGTACCAACATGCGCATGGACAACAGGCACAAATCAAATTTCCAGATTCCATGCCACCACAAAGCTGTTCAAGCGCAAATGCGGCTAGGAAAAAAAAACATCAAACTTACGCGAGAGCCCGAAAGTTGTCCTTGATTTCTCCATGGATCTGCTCCATCTGAGGGCTCATCTGCAACTCACTCGCCATCCCCGTTGCCGACAAAGCCCCAAGAAACTTAACCGAGCAACCCTAGATTCCCAAATCCGCAATGGCTTCACCGCATCCGAAAATGGAGTTGCCCCCCCAAACCAAAAAGCACCAACAGAAAACCCTAAACGCACCAGATTTCGACTCGATATGCAGAAGTACCGAGGGGAAAAAAACGAATCTTTGACGAAAGCAACAAAAGAGGAGATTAGAAGATGAACAATCTCGGGAATTTTTTTGGGATTTACGGGGTTGAGAAGAGAAGGAGAATGGGTTGAGAGAGTAGAAGGAATTTTCCTTTTTTCTTTTTTTTTTTTTTTTTTTTTTGAATTTTATTCGGGGAAGTTCTTGTTGTCATTAAACAACAATATCGTCCAACTGATGAGTATCTCCCCAACAGCTTTTGCCTAGCTTAGGGGGCAACCAATTAGCAACATGGATTGTGTTTTCCTGCGGCTAGTAGCGGTGGGTCGGTCCGCGCGGGCCGAGCCACCGGGGGCGAGCCCGACCCGCATCCCCACAGGACGGCACAACATAGGCACAAGCTTGGGTGTAAAATAGGCACGGCACGAAACGGAACGACAGTACTGACGATGCGAGCCAACTCACGGCACGATATGACAAGGCATTGACTATATATCTAGATAATCCTCCTGCCCCAAATAAATACATCACGGCCAAACCATCCTTTCTAAAAAGCGGGAATACTAGCTAATCACATCGCCCTGCAGCAATCGTCTCCTGCCCATGCAATCGGACAATTTACCAAAACAAGAGAGCTAGCTGAGCATGGCCCTAAAAGGTAAAAGCTTCATTCGGCCGATAACTGCGCGCGACCGAAAGAACCATGATGTCGGGTCTTAATTAGCTCCACTAATTGATTGCTTGTCTTACGACATAGGCAAAAGAACTACTAACACACATTTTCTCAACACCGCAATTTCATAAGTCTTAACTTCCGAACGTCAGATTTACGGAACCTCTATGCTGGATCAAAGTTAGGTCATTTACGTTAAAGATGAAATACTTACTAAATTGAATTCGAACCAATTTAAATGAACCAATACAATAATGCGAAAATGGATGGAATACGAATGAAAACCACTTTTTTGGTGAGGTGAGGGAGACCGGGGGTAAGTCCATCAATAATATGGAGCTTCTTTTTCTTCATTTTTTTTTGGCCATTTTTCTAACATATGGGGAAAAAAAAAGGCAAAAAAAAAAAAAGGCAAGATATGAGGTGGCATGTGCTGGCATGGGACATGACATTCCGGAAAGAGCGAGCCAACGTTCGAATTGTCCGTTTCCGCTGTCGGAAATGGGAATCCGACATCTCGAAGTCAATCGTCTGTCTTCGTTGGAAGCTGATTTCCGTCGTCTCCGGTCCGATTATTTTTTTTTTTGACCTTTCGTTGAATTCCCACGTCACCATGGATTTGATTGGCACCAAAAGTTATGCGCTTTTACACCAAACTTTCGTTTACTGGAGACTACTCTTTGCTGACATTTCCTCACCAAACCCCCCCCCCCCCCCCCCAAAAAAAACCAACCCCCAAAAAAAAAAAAATCATTCCAATAACACATAGGTGAAAAAACGATCATTCGACGACTCTATTTGATCGTCAAACTATAAATCATTATATATAATATTTTATTCTATCTTGTGTTTAGTAACCGTCCATGATAGAATAAATGGATAAAAGGATTTTAAGAAATGAGTAGGATAGATCGGAATAGGATTTCTCAATAGAGTAAATACGAGAAGAATCAGATTTTTCACATAACCACAGCCTCTCTTCCACATTGGGCTACCTTTTTCACCATGCCGGACTGCCTTTCTAGAGACAGCGATTGTCAAGTACGATTTGCCTCGCCGGTGGCGTCAAGTTGGGATCTCTGACCACAAAATCAGGTATCTCCATGACATTGCCCTTTAATCAATTGCTTGGCGTAATATGAGATCACGTCCCTCGTTTTTTAACCACTTGAACATGTCTAACATGAAAGGGATCGATATGTTATGAAGAACTCAAAGTTGATCATCGACTTTCAAAGGTGAGCTCTCTTGGATGATTTTGCATAAGTGCATCTTCAATTTGTGGAAATATATCGAATAATTAGACTGTTTAATACTTATTTACTCACTCAACCAGATATTGAGCAAGGTCAGCGGGTCATTTTCAAAAGATTTGACCCTAAATCAACACCTCTGATTCTACGGGGTCTACTCAACATCGGTGTTGTGCCCAAATTCAAATGGCACAAATATCTATTCAAAAATAACTCACTCGTCAGGACCCATCACTGAGTAATTTCTAAAAAATCTTAATGTTTCAACGAAATAGAGTTGATCTCAGTTGGACCATACCTCCACTTATTTGACATTAAACCCGCAGTTCGCCAAACATAGATATGATATGACTAAATCAACACCCTTGATTCTAAGGTGTATGCTCCATCAATGTTGTCCCCGGATTCAATTGGCACAAATATCAATAACTCACTTATCATTACTCATCATTGAATAATTTCAAAAAGTCTTGATGTTTCAATGAAATAGAGTCGAGCTCAGTCGCGCACAGTTGCGCTTTACCTCTACTTATCCGACTTTAAATCCGCTAGTTTGTCAAACAGTAAATAGGATGCGAGAAAATTCTTAAATTTATTATCCTATTCTATATAGTCATATCCTGACTAAAAATTTGGATGACCAAACGCAACTCAAATTCTCAAAACTTGTCATATGTAACTTTTCTTTTAGAAGAAATTCTGATTCTCATGTGACTTTCTTAACAAAAATTGAGTCCGACTTGAACCAAGGACAAGGGGACCTGGGAATCTTGACAAAAACGGCTCCAATTTCAATTGAAAATCGATTCTTTCTCTTTCCTTTCCCCTCTTCTCACTCTCTTGACGAAAGCAAACGAACCGAACCGGTCCGATCCGAACCGATATCTTCGAGCTTGTGAAGAACTATATAAGCCATCCAAACACGATCGCGAGCTCTCGATCTTCCAGTCATACATATGCATGTGTACCCTATATAAGAAGGCAAGGCCAGGGCATAAGTTACTTGGCAAGCCCCATCTAGCCAGATTCCACCGCCGCCTCTCCGTTCGTGATGCTCCTAATGGTGAACGGAGCAGCCCTCTTTCGACCTCTTCGACCTCTTACTTTAGAAGCATCGTGGACGTGCGGCGCGGGCGAGCGCACTCGGGCGAGACAATCCTGGACATAATATTCACCTTCATCTTGGCTTTGTTGACACGATCAGGAGGAGCCGCTTGTCCTACTCCTGCTGCTCCATTGCAAATTTCAGCACCTAATTTTGCCCCAGTGGCTTCGGTGAAGAACACAACAGATTTAGTCAATTCGCTCTGCCGATTTCGTTAATTTGGGGGGAACAACAAGAGTAGATGATGTCGTTTGGCACTAATACCGCTGACTTCACTTTGCGGCAAGTCACATCGATCGGTGTTCATTCAATGATGTCGCTTCGATTTTCGGCTGCCTAAATTGCCCGATAGCACTGAGATGATCGATTCTCTATGTTGTATCAAACCGAGCGCATTTTAGTGATCAGCGAAGAGTAACGATTCTTGTGATCTTCTTCTCCAAAAATAAGTCGATTATGTCGGGAATTCAAGTTTATGCATTTTATTTTATTTTATTTTTATCGGAAGGAAATTTTCATTTCTTTTGAAAAGAAAAGTATATAACATCGATGCAAATCGAACAAAGTAAGTAAATTTGAGAGATAAATCAACTTGGTACAGCTTATAGAGGCTCACTCATTACACAGAGACACATCAAAACTCAATCGATGCCAACCTAAATCGCATATCAACATCAGTGATAAGCCTAAGGGTGGGCATGGTCTGAGTGGGCGGTTCCTACCTTGAACTGTGAAATCACCCACTAAGGAATCATTTCTAAAAATGAGAACTGGGACCCACCAATATTCTATGGACCTAACGCAGGAACCACAACCGGCGGTCCGTTGATTTCCCGGTGGGTCCACAAACCAATCCTAACAAGTTATTAGTCCTCAATTAAGCATGATTCTTTCGAATAATCCTACGGAATCTGATGTTTTCCGTGTGATTTTGCGATTTCAAGGTTGCAGTTTGTTGAGTCAATGTGTTTTCGATGGTCTGGAACAGTAGATCATGTCCTCTGTATATGTTTCTTTTTGTTTCCTTAATGTATGCACGCTCCAGCACCAGAAGTTCGAGACAGGATATCATTCATTATCAATATCCAGTGGCGAATATTGAAGCTAAAGCAAAAAGAGTTCACTGAAATTCTCAAAGAGCAATTCTACCCATGGTTTGGAGAGTGCATGGCACGAAAGATCGTAAGTTTTAAACAACTGTGTTTGTTTTAAGTAGAGAGTCAAAATGAATGGGTCGCGTCAGGTTTGGGGTAGGACCAAGGTCGGGTCAAATATGGTCTGACCCATATTGACCCATTTATTCCGTTTTGATCCATATTCATCCAATACAAATGTAATAAAACCCATATCGATCCATACCACCCGTATTTTTTTAAACAATTCTATATTTAACCAAATCATATAATACTTTGTTTCTTATAATTTGATTAAAAAATAATATTGCTAAAAATGATATTTAACCAAATCATACATTACAAATTTTGTGAATTTTTATTATATACATTTTTTCAATTTTTAAATTTTTTTTTATAATTTTATAGATTTTATTTATTTTTCTCTCATTCTCTTTTTCCCCTCCTTCATCCTTCATCTGCAACCTTCCTCCCCAGTCCACACCAATATTCAGGGCTGTACCGACAGCGAGAA
>JAGVVM010002863.1:0-50505 GCA_019149425.1 Psidium friedrichsthalianum
CCACTAGCTTCCTGAAGGCTGAAGCAACGCGCAAAGCTCCTTCATTCATCATTTCGACGCCAGAACAGGTAATGGCCATTCTCGAGATCGTTTCTGTGCATCTATGGTGAAACACCCATTTGCCCTTTATTCTTCAATTTTCTTTATGCGTTTTGCTCCTTGCACATCCCTGACTCTTCCCACCTACCCTCTGCCCCTGATTTTACATGAATCCGTCGAGCCAAAACTCCAAAACCTCGCGACCATGTCTACATTCGGCAGGAAAAATTGGCGATCTAGAGCCTAATCAGAACTCAAGGTAAGTCTCCTGAGCTCGTACTCGTGATGTACGTGGATGAATCAAATGGTTATGGTCTGTGTTGCTCGATCGAATCAGCATAGCTGAAAACTGTGTTAGCTTCGATTGATCCATTTTAGCCGGTAGATACCGTTATAATTTTGCAATGTTGGTCGAAGTTGAATGTGAGTCGATTGAAGTCAGAAACAAGCCAATCGGTGTTAGCTTCACCGTCGGATCGTCGCCGGTGAGTTTCTGACGTACGTCTGGTGTTTGCTGGAGGAAGAAGACGAAGTCCGATCATCAGTTGACTCGGTCAACAGCGACGTGGAGCTGACGTGGCAAGACACGTCAAATGCCACGTCGACAGGTTGACCAAGGTGAAATGATGACATGGACGGGTCGTCAGCTTGATTGGTTATTTGACTGAGACAAATCGAACGGTGGGGGTTGAGTCGGGATTCGATAGGATCATAGATTGGGTATATAGGATGGACGGTTAAGATCGGGTCATTAGATTAGATCTCAGCCGTAGATCCTATTGCGCCGATCGAAGGCCCACGGGTCAGCCACGTGGCACCTTTCCTGACCGCCGGATTGGGAGCAGCGGTAAAATAGAAAAATAGATAAAAATTGAAAATTTTGAAAATTCAAAAAAAATCAGAAAATTCCTGAAACTACGTCGTTGGGGTGTTAGGTAGTTTGATTTTGGGCGGGTTTTAGTTAATGGGCTGGGTCAATATGGCCCGGTCCGTATAACAGAATAAAAAATCAGAAAATCGAATAAAAATTAGAAACTTAAATTAAAAAAAAAATTAATAAAATTAGAAAAAAAAATAGGAAATCAGTACAATGCATTTTGGTCTAGGAGGTCGGGTTTTCGCGTCAAGCGGGTCGGGTCAACCCGACCGGTCCGGGAAATTAAATAAAAATAAATAATAATAATAATAATAATAAAAACAATAAAAAATTAAACGGAAATGAAATAAAAAATCACAGAAAAGTAACAAATCGGGGAAAATCACGAAAAATTTTGGAAAAATCTTAGAAGGTCAGGAAATAATAAAAAATGAAAATAAAATAGACAAAAATAAAAAAATCATAAAAGATTTCAGAAAATATAAAAAAAAATCTCAATAAAATCCGAAAATTATCAGAAAAACTCCGAAAAATATACCAAAATCTTTAGAAAAATCTTGGAAAATAAAAAATATATAAAAAATTTTGGAAAAGTCAGAAAGAGAAATGAAAAATAAGACAAAAATCAAAAAATTTAAAAAAAAAAAGAGGAAAATAATAAAAAAAATTTCTGAAAATCCTTAAAAAATTAGGAATCCCAAAAAAATCATAGAAAGTAATGAAAGAAAAAAATGAAAGATAAAAAAATCATGGAAATTTAGAAAAATGGAAAATTTGTCAGAAAATGTAGAAAATGTCTGAAAATCAAAAATTTTTATAAATCACAAAAATTTTGAAAATGTCCAAAAATAGAAAATTCCCTAGAAAATCATAAAAAACTCAAAAAAATAATTTAAAGAATATAGGAAAATTCAAACAATTTTAAAATACCCAAAAATTCCCAAAAATTATAAAATAAGGAAAAATCACATCCAATTAGTTTAACTCATTCTTGACTTCCCGGGCCTTAGGAAATACCATTTTACCCTTTGGCCAACCTGACCCAAATTTTCCCAAATCATTTCAGGGCTCAGCTGGCATTTCCTCTAGGTGTTTGAGAGTCTTCTAGGACGCTACTTGATTTGTTTGCCTTGATGTGATCGTTCATTGATTGTGCAATTATTCCTATGGTTGTGATTGATAGGTTAGCCTTCCCATCTGCATGAAACCCCTTAGATTCTTAGGACCTACCTTACCCAATCTCGCTGTGTATGAATTCCTTAGATTATGAAATCACTCAACTAGGTACCGAAAAGGTATCGATAGCAATATCGACGTAACAAGTCCCCAAACCTAGATATCTGGTTTTCGTAGGATCAAACGATCTCTCCCAATGTTTGATAGGGTTTCCAGTCATACCCTCCAATAAATGATTGGTGGCGACTCCGATGGCATGCACACTGTTCACATGTCACCCGACCGCACTAAGGTCGACTTCGATTCAAAATTTCCTGACGCGATTTGGTATGAGCCTGAGAGAGCCCGAGCTAAGCCCAAACACCGGATGGGCTAGCAATCCATTAACTCCCTCGGGATCCGGAAATCTCGGGAGGGTCGCGACAACCAATCTGATGTTTCGAGGCTCGATCGCAAACTCATGGTATGTTCTATCACAATATTTCCATGCCTCTGCATCTGAAGGATGACACATTAAACCCTCTTCTGTTTCATGATTTGCATGCCAAGTCATGTGTTCAACAGTGACTTGAGACGCATAAAGCCTTTGCAATTTGGGGATTAAAGGCATATAACATTTGCTTGCATAGTCTACGCTTCTAATTACGACTCTGCCTCCTGTTAATCTTGTACTAGGTTGGCTACAGAATTTGCAAGATTCTGCATTTTCTTCATCTTTCCAATATAACATACAACCCCTATACATACATCAATCCTTATAACTGGAAGACCTAAATTTTCCATTAGCTTCTTCATATCATAAAAATCACTTGGCATGATATTATCACGAGGCATTGCTTCTCGCATTACTGCAACAAAAAAGTTAAAACAATTTTCAGACACATTATGTTTGCCTTGACATTTAACAGTCTTGAAGTCACTGATAACTTAGTGTGGTTGTCACATCCTGCCCATAAAGGTTCATCTGGTACTTTTAACACTTTCTAGAACTGATTAGATGGAAAAGTTCAATTCTCATCAAAATCCGTTACTCCTACCTCTTCCAATTGTGATGCATAACTAGTACCAACCTGTTCAGGTGTAGGAGAAAATCGGTACTTGCATGGCTCGATTCTAAATTAAATTCTGATAAGTTGCATCAATTACCATCTCTGATATGGGTTCAAGTGGTTATAATAGTTACATTTTTCCCTAACTGAAAACTGATCATTCCTTGATATCCTTCATCAAATATAAATGGTTCTCCATGACAAGTCCAATTATAGTAGTTGGAGTAAACCTAAATCTATAAAGATACTCTCTAACTTTATCACACACATGAAATTTACCATTACTGTACTTTTACATTGACACCTTAATTATTTCCATCCCTGAACTCAAATTTACTACTAGCAAAGTCTAAAAACTGTTCCAACCCAGTACGAAACTCATCAGTCAATCTCGACGTCTAGGTAAATTCCTATTATACTCCATGCCCTGTCTCTTTGCATTGTGTCTGTATAGAATTTAAAAACTTTATAAAAAGTTAAAAATATCATATTTACTATTTAATATTATTAATTAAAACTATGAAACGGTTCACCATGGCAAAAAATATAATAGTTCAAGGTAAATCCAAATCTACAAAGAAGTTCCCCAACTTTATTACACACATGAAATTTACCACTACTGCACTTTTACATGGAACTATTATCATAATAATTTGGCGGATAAAAGTTGTTGCAAATGTCGTCGCTAATTTTGCGAAGAATCCGTTTCGTCTCTAGTTAGCGACAACCATCAAGATGTTGTCACCAATTAGCAATGAAGCTTTGTGAATTAGCGACGAAAAGTAGGGTCGTCCCCAATTAGTGATCAAAATTAATTATCATTTCTAATAAGCGATGATCCATAATTTTCGTATCTAATTAGCGACGAATTTAGCGATGAATAATGATATCATCGCTAATTAGTGACAAAAAATTACATTTGCCGCTAATTGGGGACGAAAAATTATGGGTCGTCACTAATTAGCAACGAACAATTATATTCGTCTGTAATTAGCGACGACATACCCATTTTCGTCGGTAATTAGCGACGAAAATCATTATTCACGCTAATTAGCGACGGCGTACATTTTCGTCGCTAATTAGCGACGAACATCATGATCCGTCAGTAATTAGTGACGAATTAGCAATGAATACGCAAACTCCTTCAACCGAAAACATATACGTACTGAAAAAAAATTATTCAAGTGAAAGAAATGAAAAAAATTACCAAATTAAGAAGACTTACCCAAATATTTGGACAAATTTTTATAGTCGAAAATGCTCAATTTGAAGAGAATTGCGATGTCTCACATCAACACGCATGTAACAAAAAGAAAAATACTTAATATTGAAGAAAGCTACGGCAATGATGGAAGACCATGATGAAATAAACAAAAATTTATTTCATGCTTATCATATAACATAAAATAAGAAGAGAGAAACATGAAGATGGAAGAGAGAATGGAGAAGAGAGCAAGCGAAGGAAAAAGTGTGTTGAGAAAAAAGTGAGAAGAGGGATTTGAAAAGGATTGGGATAAAGAGATGCGGCGGACTTTAGCGACGAAAAAGTTTCGTCGCAAAAAATAGCGACAAAACTGTGTTGTCGAAATGTCGTCTCTAATTTTGCGACAAAATTTTTTTTGTCACCAATTAGCGATGAAAAAGTATGTCGTCGCTAGTTAGCGACGAATTTAGTGACAAATGTGGGCCGAAAGTTTTCGTTGCTATTTTCGTCGTGAATTAGCAACGAATTGTATTTCATCGCTCAAATTTTCGTGCTAAAATCCGCATGGTTTTTGCGACGGAATTTTGCAATGAAATTTGCGACGAATTACTTTCATCACTAATTTTTCGTGCCTAACAGCCTTCTTTTATTTATGATGAATTTGCGACGAATTTGCGATGAAAGTTGTATTCGTTGCTATTTTCGTAGCAAATTAGCAATGAATTGTATTTCGTCGCTAATTTTTCATGGCTAACTGCCCTTTTTTGTAGTGCCAGCTTAAGGAGAATATGGCAGCCTGGTTGAGGGTCCCAATATGGAGAATTCAGGGAGATATCTAGGGATACTGTCAGATTGGGGGGGTGTTCAAGAAACAGATTTTTAGCTGGATCAATACAAGAGTCAACTCGAAGCTAGAAGGACGGAAAGAAATCTTATTTCGAAAGTAGGGAAGGAAATATTAATTAAATATGTGGTGCATGCCATCTCCCAATATGTGATGTCCATTTTCAAAATTCCTAACTCTGTCTGCAAATTAATAGAAAGGAAATCAGCAGCTTTTGGTGGAAAAATAGTGAATCATGGCACGGGAATACACTGGAGGAAATGAAATCTTGAAAGCTAGAAAAGACAACAGAGGGCTGGGGTTCAAGGACCTTTTGACATTCAATAAAGCACTACTGGGAAAACAAGCATGGAGAATTACAGAAAACCAGACTTCATTGTGGATCCACAATGAAGTCTGGTTTTCTGTAATTCTCCATGCTTGTTTTCCAAGTAGTGCTTTATTGAATGTCAAAAGGTCCTTGAACCCCAGCCCTCTGTTGTCTTTTCTAGCTTTCAAGATTTCCCATTTCCTCCAGTGTATTCCCGTGCCAGATTCACTATTTTTCACCAAAAGGCTGCTGATTTCCTTTCTATTAATTTGCAGACAGAGTTAGGAATTGAAAAGGACATCACATATTGGGAGATGGCATGCACCACATATTTAATTAATATTTCTTCCCTACTTTCGAATAAGATTCTTTCCGTCCTTCTAGCTTCGAGTTGACTCTTGTATTGATCCAGCTAAAAATCTGTTTCTTGAAAACCCCCCCAATCTGACAGTATCCCTAGATATCTCCCTGAATTCTCCATAATTGGACCCTCAAACCAGGTTGCCATATTCTCCTTAAGCTGGCACTACAAAAAAAAGGGGCAGTTAGCATGAAAAATTAGCGACGAATACAATTCATTGCTAATTTGCTACGAAAATAGCAACGAATACAACTTTCATCGCAAATTCGTCGCAAAAATTCATCATAAAATAAAAGAAGGCTGTTAGGCACGAAAAATTAGTGATGAAAGTAATTCGTCGCAAATTTTCATTGCAAAATCCGTCGCAAAAAAACATGCGGATTTTAGCGACGAAAAATTAGCGATGAAATACAATTCGTTGCGAATTCACGGACGAAAAATAGAACGAAAAACTTTCGGCCCACATTTGTCACTAAATTCGTCGCTAACTAGCGACGACATACTTTTTCATCGCTAATTGGTGACAAAAAAAAATTTTTGTCGCAAAATTAGAGACGACATTTTGCGACAACACAGTTTTGTCGCTTATTTTTGCGACGAAACTTTTCGTCGCTAAAGTCCGCCGACATCTCTTTATCCAATCCCTTTTCAAATCCCTCTTCTCACTTTTTTCTCAACACACTTTTCCTTCGCTTGCTCTCTTCTCCATTCTCTCTTCCATCTTCAGTGTTCTCTCTCTTATTTATGTTATATGATAAGCATGAAATAAATTTTTGTTTATTTCATCATGGTCTTCCATCAATTGCCGTAAGCTTCTTCTAATATTAAGTAATTTTTCTTTTTGTACATGCGTGTTGATGTGAGACATCGCAATTTCTTCCAAATTGAGCATTCGAACTATAAAAAATTTGTCCAAATATTTGGGTAAGTCTTCTTAATTTGGTAATTTTTTTCATTTCTTTCACTTGAATAATTTTTTTTTCAGTACGTATATGTTTCGGTTGAAGGAGTTTGCGTATTCATTGCTAAATTCGTCACTAATTACTGACGGATCATGATGTTCGTCGCTAATTAGCGACGAAAATGTACGCCGTCGCTAATTAGCGGTGAATAATGATTTTCGTCGCTAATTACCGACGAAAATGGGTATGTCGTCGCTAATTACAGACGAATATAATTGTTCGTTGCTAATTAGTGACGACCCATAATTTTCGTCCCCAATAGCGGCAAATGTAATTTTTTGTCACTAATTAGCGATGAATATCATTATTCATCGCTAAATTCGTCGCTAATTAGATACGAAAAATTATGGATCATCGCTTATTAGAAATGATAATTAATTTTGATCACTAATTGGGGACGACCCGTACTTTTCGTCGCTAATTCACAAAGCTTCATTGCTAATTGGTGACAACATCTTGATGGTTGTCGCTAACTAGAGACGAAACGGATTCTTCGCAAAATTAGCGACGACATTTGCAACAACTTTTATCCGCCAAATTATTATGATAATAGTTCCATGTAAAAAGTGCAGTAGTGGTAAATTTCATGTGTGTAATAAAGTTGGGGAACTTCTTTGTAGATTTGGATTTACCTTGAACTATTATATTTTTGCCATGGTGAACCGTTCATAGTTTTAATTAATAATATTAAATAGTAAATATGATATTTTAACTTTTTATAAAGTTTTTAAATTTCTATACAGACACAATGCAAAGAGACAGGGCATGGATGTATAATAGGAATTTACCTAGACGTCGAGGATTGGACTGATGAGTTTCGTACTGGGTTGGAACAGTTTTTAGACTTTGCTAGTAGTAAATTTGAGTTCAGGGATGGAAATAAGTTAAGGTGTCAATGTAAAAAGTACAGTAATGGTAAATTTCATGTGTGTGATAAAGTTAGAGAGTATCTTTATAGATTTAGGTTTACTCCAAACTACTATAATTGGACTTGTCATGGAGAACCATTTATATTTGATGAAGGATATCAAGGAAGTGATCAGTTTTCAGTTAGGGAAAAATGTAACTATTATAACCACTTGAACCCATATCGAGAATGGTAATTGATGCAACTTATCAGAATTTAATTTTAGAATCGAGCCATGCAAGTACCGATTTACTCCTACACCTGAACAGGTGGTACTAGTTATGCATCACAATTGGAAGAGGTAGGAGTAACGGATTTTGATGAGAATTGAACTTTCCATCTAATCAGTTCTAGAAAGTGTTAAAAGTACCAGATGAACCTTTATGGGCAGGATGTGACAACCACACTAAGTTATCAGTGACTTCAAGACTGTTAAATGTCAAGGCAAAACATAATGTGTCTGAAAATTGTTTTAACTTTTTTGTTGCAGTAATGCGAGAAGCAATGCCTCGTGATAATATCATGCCAAGTGATTTTTATGATATGAAGAAGCTAATGGAAAATTTAGGTCTTCCAGTTATAAGGATTGATGTATGTAGTAGGGGTTGTATGTTATATTGGAAAGATGAAGAAAATGCAGAATCTTGCAAATTCTGTAGCCAACCTAGGTACAAGATTAACAGGAGGCAGAGTCGTAATTAGAAGCGTAGACTATGCAAGCAAATGTTTTATATGCCTTTAATCCCCAAATTGCAAAGGCTTTATGCGTCTCAAGTCACTGTTGAACACATGACTTGGCATGCAAATCATGAAACAGAAGAGGGTTTAATGTGTCATCCTTCAGATGCAGAGGCATGAAATATTGTGATAGAACATACCATGAGTTTGCGATCGAGCCTCGAAACATCAGATTAGGTTGTCGCGACCCTCCCGAGATTTCCGGATCCCGAGGGAGTTAATGGATTGCTAGGCCCATCCGGTGTTTGGGCTTAGCTCGGGCTCTCTCAGGCTCATACCAAATCGCGTCAGGAAATTTGAATCGAAGTCGACCTTAGTGCGGTCGGGTGACATGTGAACAGTGTGCATGCCATCGGAGTCGCCACCAATCATTTATTGGAGGGTATGACTGGAAACCCTATCAAACAATTGGGAGAGATCGTTTGATCCTACGAAAACCAGATATCTAGGTTTGGGGACTTTGTTACGTCGATATTGCTATCGATACCTTTCGGTACCTAAGTTGAGTGATTTCATAATCTAAGGAATTCATACAAGCGAGATTGGGTAAGGTAGGTCCTAAGAATCTAAGGGGTTCATGCAGATGGGAAGGCTAACCTATCAATCACAACCATAAGGAATAATTGCACAATCAATGAAAGAATCACATCAAGGCAAAACAAATCAAGTAGCGTCCTAGAAGACTCTCAAACACCTAGAGGAAATGCCAGCTGAGCCCTGAAATGATTTGGGAAATTTGGGTCAGGTTGGCCAGAAGGGTAAAATGGTAATTCCTAAGGCCCGGGAAGTCAAGAATGAGTTAAACTAATTGGATGTGATTTTTCCTTATTTTATAATTTTTGGGAATTTTTGGGTATTTTAAAATTGTTTGAATTTTCCTATATCTTTGAAATTATTTTTTGAGTTTTTTTATGATTTTCTAGGGAATTTTCTATTTTGGACATTTTTCAAAATTTTTGTGATTTATAAAAATTTTTGATTTTCCAGACATTTTCTACATTTTCTGACAAATTTTCCAATTTTTCTAAAAATTTCCATGAATTTTTTTATCTTTCATTTTTTTTTCTTTCAATGACTTCTATGATTTTTTGGGATTTCCTAATTTTTTAAGGATTTTCAGAAATTTTTTTATTATTTCCCTCTTTTTTTTTTAAATTTTTTGGATTTTTGTCTTATTTTTCATTTCTCTTTCTGACTTTTCCAAAATTTTTTATATATTTTTTATTTTCCAAGATTTTTCTAAAAGATTTGGTATATTTTTCGGAGTTTTTCTGATATATTTTCGGATTTTATTGAGATTTTTTTATATTTTCTGAAATCTTTTATGATTTTTTATTTTTGTCTATTTTATTTTCATTTTTTTATATTCTGACCTTTCTAAGATTTTTCCAAAATTTTCGTGATTTTCCCCGATTTTGTTACTTTTCTGTGATTTTTATTTCATTTCCGTTTTAATTTTTATTGTTATTATTATTATTATTATTATATTTATTTTTATTTAATTTCCCGGACGGGTCGGGTTGACCCGACCCGCTTGACGCGAAAACCCGACCTCCTAGACCAAAATGGGCATTGTACTGATTTCCTATTTTTTTTTCTAATTTTTATTAATTTTTTTTTAATTTAAGTTTTCTAATTTTTATTCGATTTTCTGAATTTTTTATTCTGTTATACGGACCGGGCCATATTGACCCAGCCCATTAACTAAAACCCGGCCCAAAATCAAACTACCTAACACCCCAAACGACGTAGTTTCAGGAATTTTCTGAATTTTTTTGAATTTTCAAAATTTTCAGATTTTATTCTATTTTTCTATTTACCGCTGCTCCCAATCCGCGCGGTCAGGAAGGTGCCACGTGGCTGACCCGTGGGCCTTCGATCTGCGCAATAGGATCTACGGCTGAGATCTAATCTAATGACCCGATCTTAACCGTCCATCCTATATACCCAATCTATGATCCTGATCGAATCCACGACTCAACCCCCACCGTTCGATTTGTCTCAGTCAACATAACCAATCAAGCTGACGACCCGTCCATGTCATCATTTCACTTGGTCAACCTGTCGACGTGGCATTTGACGTGTCTTGCCACGTCAGCTCCACGTCGGCTGTTGACCGAGTCAACTGATGATCGGACTTCGTCTTCTTCCTCCAGCAAACACCAGACGGACGGCAGAAACTCACCGGCGACGATCCGACGGTGAAGCTAACACCGATTGGCTTGTTTCTGACTTCAATCGACTCACATTCAACTCGGACCAACATTGCAAAATTATAACGGGATCTACCGGCTAAAATGGATCAATCGAAGCTAACACAGTTTCAGCTATGGCTGATTCGATCGAGCAACACAGACCATAACCATTTGATTCCATCCACGTACATCACGAGTACGAGCTCAGGAGACTTACCTTGAGTTCTGATTAGGCTCTAGATCGCCAAATTTTCCTGCCGAATGTACGACATGGTCGCGAGGTTTGGAGGTTTGGCTCGACGGATTCATGTAAAATCAGGGGCAGAGGGGTAGGTGGGAAGAGTCAGGGATGTGCAGGGAGCAAAACGCATAAAGAAAATTGAAGAATAAAGGGCAAATGGGTGTTTCACCATAGATGCACAGAACGAGCTCGAGAATGGCCATTACCTTTCTCGGCGTCGAAATGATGAATGAAGGAGCTTTGCGCGTTGCTTCAGCCTTCAGGAAGCTAGTGACGGCGACAATGAGGCTTGAGTTGCTTGGATTGCCTCGGGTGGGAGCTTCCAGTCTCGGGCTATCTCCTCTCCAAAAACAGAGTACCCCCCTCCTTTTAAGTCTTTTTTTTGTGTTTATGTCGCCCAAATCCCACACTTCTCGCATATTCACTCGTTGCAATCTTTCGACCAGAATGAGAATCTCTCCTGATTATCTCACAAATGGATTTAATCCGGTGGAAATCCCCTCCCCTTAGCCTGTTTGAAAACTCTTCACAGCGAGAGGGAGAGAAACAGAGTGGGTTCTGGGTTTGAAGTTCAAATGGGTTGACCGGGTCGGGTCAACTCGACCCGGTCGACCCGATTCGATCAAAAATCCAAAAATTGACACTAATTTCGTCAAATTTTTCCAAAAGTAGAGCCAAAATCGAATTAGAGTAACGAGTTTCATTAGGAAATGATTTTCTTCTGAAATTTTCAAGTGATTTGCATCAAAACCCTAAATTTCAGCTTGACCCGAGGACCCATTTGTAAAATCCAAAGTCTTAATGGCTTTTTTTGCAAAATTGTTGCCACCATTGGATTCAGAGGTCAAATCTAGGGGGTGACGTGGCCCTATTTTCAATCAGTCCCTAGAAAATTTTAATTGCATTTTTAATAATTTTAGGGACTAATTTGAAAAAAATCAAAATTGTATTTTGGATCCTTTTTTTGCCAAATTTGGGCGAGTTCTGAGGGATTTTGGACTAGCATTTTAATTTTGAAAAATAGAGGAGGATCCACGACTCTAAAAATCCAAATTCGGGAATTAAAAGCTAAATAGAATTTCTAAAATTATTTAAATAATCTGGAAAATAAAATTATAAAGAAACCCTAAATTCCAGATTTAATTTTTCAAATTTATCATCAAAGTGAAAAAAATTAATTAAAAATATTTTGACTATTTTTTGGTATTTTCTGACTTCAAATACTATTTTTATTAATTTTTCTTATTTTCCTATTTCTAAAAATATTAAAATGCCAAAAAAAATTAAATTGGAAAATTATTTTTTGGTCAAAATTGGTTCCCTAAGCTTGGCTAAGGCCTTCAAAGTTGATTTTTCAATTTTCCTCATTTTTTATTGATTTTTAAATGATTTTTTTAAAATAAATTTAGAAAAATGCTAAAATATGGAAAATTATTTTTTGCTCAAAATTGTTTCCCTAGGCCAGGCCAAGGCCCCAAATTGATTTTTCAATTTTCTCATTTTTTATTGAGTTTTTTTATGAATTTTGAAAATAAATATGAAAAAATATGGAAAATTATTTTTTTTTCAAATTGGTTCCCTAAGTCCAAACTAAGATACCAAAGTTGATTTTTCATTTTATGAATTTTTATGAATTTTCTAAAATTTATGAAAATAAATTGCCAAAAATCAGTGTCAACATAGATTCTATTTGTTTGATTTGGCCCCATTTTGGGGAAATCGGAAAAAGTTATTCATGTTTGACCAGTTATTTAACTCCATCATCTTCCACCCGGTAACGAAATACTAAGACAGCTATGGGATGATGTGTCCTTTACGTATGGATTTTCTACCGATCAACATTTAATGAGGGCCTGCTCTTTTGACGATAACTGACTTTTAACTTATGCAATATTATCTGGATGGAGTACAGCTGGGATCTTAGGGATGTCCGATATGTGTGAAGAGATCAAAGTTATTCAAATTAAAACATGCTAAGAAGACTACCTATTTTGACTTAACAGACAATTTTTGTCGATAAACCATACATTCAGAAGGAATAAAAAAGAGTTAATTAAAAATAGGATTGAAGAAACATTTCCACCAATGAGGTGATCGGTGATCAAATTTGGGAACGAATATATGATTTTAAACTGTTGGTCAAACCCTCATGGCACAACTATTGCATACGGAAGTACACATAAGTGGACTAAACGCAGTATATTTTGAGACCTGGCATATTGGAAGACTCATCTTATTCTTATAATCTGGAACGTTACTGCACATAGAAAAGAAGTTTCAACAATGTCATAAATACTGTGATGGATGTCACTGAAAAAATAAAAGATACTTGATGCAAATAAAAGATATGAGAGTTATTCGTGGTTGACCAGTACTAGATGTGGATGCAAGTAGTAGGGGACCAAACCAAAGCATTTTATACATTAGACAAGGAACAGAGACGAGTTTTATGTGTCAAGTTGAAATCTGTGCGTTTCCTGATGGATATGCTTCAAACCTCGGAGATATGTTGATTTGAATGAAAGTAAGTTGACAGATTTGAAGAGTCATGATTGCCACATTTTTGGGAAAGATTAATTTCAATAGCTTTCAAGGAACTTCTACCAAACTTTGTATTGGGGCACAATTACAGAGTTAGCAATTTCCTTCATGATATTTACTCCATAGTGTTGAAAGTATCACTTGTGAAAAACCAGAGAGAGATATTTCAATTATTCTTTGCAACTTAAAAGATATTTCCTCCATCATTTTTTGATTCAATGAAGTATCTCTTAGTTCACTTGCCTTATGAGGCAAAAGTTGTAGGTCTTCTCCAATTTGATGGATGTATCCATTTGAGAGGTAAAATATTTTTTAATAAATTTCAAAATATGTTATTATATATTATGTTCTGATAAACTTCTTTTTATTGCATCTAGGTTCTTATATCATTTGAAGAAAAAGCGAAGAATAAGGCATGTGTTGAAGCTTCAATTTGTAATGCATATATTGTGGAAGAAGTGACAACATTTGCATCATATTATTTTGAGCCGCACGTGCTGTGTAAGAGGCGGAGAGCAGGAAGAAATGATAAGGGTTCCATTGATCCCAATTTCCAATCGTTCTCTATTTTCAATTATCTTGGTCAACTAAGCGGGGTATGTAAGTTTCGTTACTTAACAACGAAGAATGGAGGGCAGCCCTACTTATATTTTACTGAACTATCCAGAAGTGGAGCCATACTTCGAGTAAGTGTACATTTGCAAATATATATATATATATATATATGTGTGTTAAATTTTTCTAATATATAAATAGAGTTGGTGATAGGATTTTTCAAACTTCAATTATAGACTACTACCAATGATTTGACCGTTTTGTGCAATAAAGATATTTGCAGCATGGTTCAAAACATATGTAAGTTGCGTATGGACCAAAATCAAGTTATTAATATTTTATACCTCATTTATTAAAATGTATATTATTGACTTTGCGTGTGTAATCTTAGATTCCACAGTAATTGTAATCAAGTTGAAGAGCAAAATTGGCATATCATCTAGCATGGGGTCCAAGTTCAAGAGCACGGACTTGACCAGCATATTTCATAAACGGATAATTTTCACACTCAAGAATATAAATGGGAAAACCACAATGAATAGTGGCGTGTGTGTTTGGTCATCCAATGGTGGTAGTGTAAAAGATGATTTTTATGGCTTGTTGGATGAAATCATAAAGATAGACTACCCTGAATTATTCATGTGGTTTGTGTTATTTAAGTGCATGTAGTTCGATCCTGTCAAAGGAATGAGATACATACGAAGTTTAATTTAGTTGAAATAAATCACAAGAAAAAGTATATGAAGATATGAACCATTTATCTTGGCACAACAAGCAATTCAAGTATATTATGCATCACATCCTAGTTTGAAACGTGACAAAGCTAATTGTGGACTATATGTAAAACTAAAGCATAAAGAAAAATCGAGGAACACTAGAAGGATATAGCGTATCAATAAGATGAAGTTTGTAACACGTTTGAAATTGAAGAAATTTGCATTCCAACTTTACGAGATCCATGTGGAGCAGTAATAGATGTGGATCCAATTGAAATTTGTCAATCAAATTTTGAAAGCAATGAAGAATCTGATTTTTGAGACACGGATGAAAAACGGATGAAGATGACGATATTGAGAAGACGAAACTAGGATGAAGATGAAGATAATGAATTTTGAAAATTTTATTAATTATGTGTAATTATTATTATTATTATTATTATTATTATATTATTATTATTATTATTATTATTATTATTATTATTGAGACATATGTATTGATATGTCTTTATTATTATTGTTGTGTTATTGTAGGTTTGTTTTTTTTTTTTTAAGTTGGCGTGTTTATTGTGGGATGAAAGGATTTTCGGATATACTAGGGTTTTGGGCCTAATTTTTAAGTTGTTGTATATTGTACTCGTACAAAAGATTACTGTAACGAGTGGTTGTGGTGAAAGTCTAAAATATAATTGAATCCCTTTGCAGGATGTAGTCCTATTTTGGATGAACTTGGTAAATTTTTGTGTCATTTTTTTTTCTTCTACTTTTTGTGTGGTTCGTCGCTAATTTAGGTGGCTAATTTTCGTCGCTAATTGTTAATTTTGTGACGAAAACATTTTTTTGCCGCAAACTAAATAGCGACGAAAAATAATTTTCGTCGCTAATTGTTAATTTTGTGACAAAAAATTTTTTTGTCACTAAATAATTAGCAACGAAAAAATGTCTTCATTGTTAACTAATTAGCAACGAAAAATAATTTGCGTCGCTAATTGATGATTTTGTGACGAAAAAAGTTTTGTCGCTAATAATTAGCGACGAAAATAAATTTTGTCGCTAATTGTTAATTTTGTGACGAAATTTTTTTTTGTCATTAACTAATTAGTGACGAAAGATAATTTTCGTTGCTAATTGATGATTTTTGCGATGAAAATAATTTTAGTCACTAATTGTTATTTTGCGACGAAAAAATGTTTTTGTTGCTAACTAATTAGCGACGGAATTTATTTTCGTTGCTAATTGTCAATTTTGCGATGAAAAATTTATCTTGTCGCTAATTGGTGGTTTAGCGATGAAAATGATTTTTGTCGCTAATTGTTTAGCTACTTCAGAAGTATCTACTCTCTCTTAGCGACGACAATAAATTGATTGTTGCTAATTAAACAAATAGTGATTAAAAATTATTTTTCATGAAGAAGTTAGGGTAACGGAGAAAATCGAGGGCCATGTGTGTGCCCGCTGAGCTCGTTGCCTTACATGGAGGCCTCAAGAATCTGAGAATCAAGGGCAATCTTTCCCATTATTGATGATTTGACTGACACGAGGGTGCACCGGGATGGGCTCTTTCGGGGTCTCCAAGGAAACCACGATAGATTCCCGTGTTGAATCCTATTGGATGAGTCTTATTCGTGTGATTTTGTTTTTCATGGTAGTACCAACAGTTAGCATTTGTCTCGCAGAAAATGATAATTCGATAAATATTTTCTTAAAAGTGATTTTTGGTATTGTTTGCGAAAAAATTAACAAAAGAATTTTCATCGCCCATAAAAAAATTTTAGACACAATTTGTTGTCAATAATAAAAATATTTTGTTTTGACGATTGTGTTATGTTAAACTTGTCAAGTACGACTCTATAATGTTGGATAAATTTTTATACTTTATTACGGTTATAGACTAATTGAGCAGTAATACTCTCAATGGAAGGTTATTATTTTAAATAGATTTTGTCTTTTGATAAAAAAAACCATCTAATGTTATGCTCGTGATTTAATTCGTAACTGGCCCAACGGAAAGTTAAGATTTTAGCGTTGCGTAGAATGATAACCCGATAAGTAGATAAATTGCGAATATGCGTACAAGACAAGATGAGTTTAACCAAGTTGATAATTTAATTAGACGACAAGGAAGATTAATGAAAATTCATACAAGACAAGATGATTTTTTTCCCTATTAGAAGTATTGGAAGTTGGTAATTTAAAGAATAAAATAAATGTAAGTTCCTAACTCAAATAAGAATTGGTAACGTAAAATAATCGGTAATTTAACTAGTAAAAACAAAAAACGGTTGATAACCACATGATGGTGGTCCAATGGAAGGGACATAGCGTGGCAAAAGAAGAAAAAAGGGAACAACTTCCGCTATAGACCCAAAAGAGCCCGTCGTGGCTAGGATGACGAATTTTCATTAATTAGCGACGAAAACCTATTTTCGTCGCTAATTGGTGGTTTAGCGACGAAAAATTGTTTTCGTCGCTAATTGTTTACCTATGTCAGAAGTATTGGTCATTTTTCTTATGTGCTCTCTCTTAGCGACGACAATATATTGATTGTCGCTAATTCGACGAAATATATTTTCGTCGCTAATTATACTAATAGTGACAAAATATATTTTCATCGCTAATTATACTAATAACACGAAAAGTTATTTTCGTGGGTAATTGATAATTAGCGACGACTTGAGTATTTGTAGCTAATTAGCGACGAGAAGGTAAGTCGTCGCTAATTAGAGATGAATATAATCTCTCATCGTTGCTAATTAGCGACGAAAATCCTAAGTCGTCGCTAATTAGCAACGGTAATCCTGTTGGTCGCTAATTAGCGACGGTAACCCTGTGTTGTCACTAATTACGACACGAGCCAAAGTCGTCGCTAATTAGCGACGACCTTCTCCTATGTCGTCGCTAATTAGCCACGACAGCCCAAGTCCTAAGAAATTCTATTGACTCATCTTCACTTTCGCATATTCGAATCTCTGCCCTTTCCTCTCTCATTTGCTAATCTCCACTTTCCTCTCTCATTTGCTCTCGTTGTCAATCATCGCCGAGACGACATCCTCGTCGATCCTTGTCCTCCGTTGTCTTCACGCCATTTTCGCAATGGAGTCCTGGTGAGACCAATGGAGAGGGAGTTTCTGAGGGGGGAAAACGAGAATAGAGGGATTGAATAGAGGAGGTCCTCGAGAGCTTGGTTGAAAAGAGAACAAGCTCGTGAGCTTGATCGCGGACCAGTGAGCAGACTCGACCAACGACGTGAGCAGAACCAGAGGTGACGCGAGCAGATCTGGTGGCGACGCGCGAGGAGACTAGTGCACAAGGCGGTCATCCACTCTTTCTTGCGAAGGTCGTTTCCATTGACGGTCTAGAGCGGCTGTCCTTCATCCATTCGTTTGTTTTAACCGATTCTTCTTCATGAGCTTATTTCTATTCCTGATGCTGATTCAGTGATGCGTATGATTTTCTTATTTCTGTTCTACCTTTTTTGGACTATTCTTTTGTATGACACTCCTAATTTGCCGTCATGCAGTTGTTAAATACAAATTGGTTGAATGTCTAATGCAGCAAGTAGCACTTGTTCTGAATGCCTCTCGCCGCTTTCAATACACCCTGGACTTGAAGAAAGACGAAGAGAACAAGCAAACGCTGAGGAAAATTAGAGCCAATGTTCAAGCCCTACGAGTACAAATTTCTCCATGAATGACTTTGATAGCTTTGTGCCGTTTCTGCTATATAAGTAATAATTTGGATTTTTTTCTCGAAATTAGGCTGCACATCTCTTTCAAGCTGCTAGTGAACATGCTAATGGTACTTTGCACCTTTACTTCTCCTTGAGTCACAGCAATTACATTGCGTTTGATGATAGACGATTCATAGAAGTTCATTGATATCTTCTTGCTAATATTGGTGCTTGTCCCGTGTTTGATTATCGATGCATTTTCCTACTTAGTGTCAGTTGTAGATTGAAGTATAAGCGAAAAAGAAAGATTCATAGTTATGAGGTTCTAATGATGGTAAATTTTGTGGTTATTAGATTTTGTTTATAGCTTAAATTTTCTTTGGTCAAGGATACCTTATTTTTGTTAGAATTTTGATGGTTAACTATTGCAAAGATTAATTCGTGAAGAGTAAATTCGTTAGGTCTTAAGCATTGCCTTTGAGGTATCCCAATCATGCTTGAGAATGGAAATGAATAAGATGGTTTAAATGAAGACAATTGCTTATATTTTATCATGCTTCATTCGTTGTGCCGAATGTTGACCATTCTGAGTTCCTCCTAAGGAGCAATAGCAATCTTAGAAGGTACTCCAAGTATAACTAGTGAACTTGTGTTTACATAACAGACTCCTGGGGGATCAACAATTTCTGAATGCCTCTTATGCTAATAAGGACAAGAATCCTTGTCTTACTGTTTGATTTTGATACAAACATTAGGTCAAAATTTAGCACAATTTGAAAGTACAGAGAGTTTGAGAGATATTTCCAAGTACAATGATCATATGTTGGTTTAGTGAGAAATTGATATGAACATAGCGAGTCTTTTTAGAACTACTTAGTCATATGCACACTGTGGGTGTGAATCATGGTTTGTTAGGCAATATTTGGAATGATGATAAGTACTACTCAATTTCATCAGTAAGTTTATGTCAAGATTTTGTGACTTCCAATGGATTTTTGTCCAATATATTATTGGCTCTGGGTGAAAAAGCAGATTCTGATGAAGGATAGCTCAAGTAGGCTAGCTGTTCAATTAATAAACTGAAGATTTTAGTCTTCTTGTGTGGGGCTAGAAGGAGAAACTTCAAAGGATCATATAACACATTAATGGAAAGCTTTCTCCATATCTAGAGTATGAACTGAGCGATATTGTTTGCTCTGCATATATTCTTCAGAGGACACTAGTCCTCTAGCTTGTAGATGCTCTAGCAAATTAACCTTGACATCTCTGTTCTCATTATGATATTGAGAAGCTAATTATGAGAAAGCATTCCTGTCCTGGTATCTCAAGGTCTTGTCCCTCATCCAATGTGGCATTTTGTTCTCAACTTGACTAACTGAATTCGTGTAATGTATAGCTTTGGATTGCGTAAATGTCATTGCTGAAGCCTCAATTAATCAAACTGTAGTAGATTTTTGCCTGTTGATGTAATCGGCTGACCACATAGCAACTTAATAAGATTCTCATTGATCAGTGGGTCTCTGTTTGAGTATCTAGTAGTTAACATTCTGCTCACTGATTGTGTTTCAAAGCATGGTAATGGGAGTTGTTAATTGTCCGGCTATGTTTCTCTTTAAAAATTTGAGCTCCTCGATAACTCAGCCTATCTGGAATTTGAAGCTTTTATATTATTTTGTTTAGTCAGGAAAAAGAAGCTCAAAGCCTTAAAATGAATTACTTTAATCGGCACCCAGCATTTCTTGCCTTGGTTCTTTTACTTTGACTGTATCAATGTTAAGTGTCTCCCCATAATTGAGTTCTTCGTTTTTGGTGTCTTGGGATCCAGATTTGCACTCCCTTGCTGCCCTATAGTCATTTACTTTTACCTATCAAAAGAAAAGGTTAAGTTGTCATGTTATAAGCATTTGGATTTGAGTTTTTCTTTTCTCAGTTTATGCTACTAGAAAACAGAAGGTATCAAAATGAGCTGGGCCTATTTATTGATGCGAGCTTTTAGGTTCTCATCCACTAGTTCCTGAAGTTGACATAAACTTGTGTTTGTGCGGTGGGAATGTTATTGGATATAATGGAGAGAGGCATACTTTATCAGTTTCTTTATCGGCTCTTGTTTTGTGACACTTTCGATTGGTAGTAAAGTGCAGTTCTCTAAGGTGGATTGAGCGAAATCAAGCTTCGGTGTAGCTTCACTTGAGCTGGTGGGCAATTACCAAGAAGTCGCCTAGCCTCCATAGCTGACACCAGCCATAGGTTGGTCTTCATATTCCTCTATACATCCTGTTTCCATTTGGTTTTACTGTGATTTTCAAGCCAAGTTGGTTTCGACCAAGTCAAGCCGAACCAGGGGGTAAACATCATAGATTTATGATGATATGTTTAAAGATTACTTTCGCTATGCTGGGTTTGGGTCGTGGATATTTGCACTTGAAATAGGGGGGCCTATGATCTCTTGGTCCACTAATAGTGGACGTTGTCAAATGAAAAAGGAATTTGTTCGAGTGTTTGGGTTGGGGAAATAGAGGCTGGTTAATACAGTGCGCTTGTTGTTGAGTTTTAGAGATTAGACAGTGGGCACATAACTAAATTCTGGTTTTTCTTTGTTTTCTTGTGCCACAATGGTTGTAATATGCTCCCATTTATTTTTCGTGGAATTTGATGTTGTCAAGATTTCAATAGGTTCCTTCGATACCAGAGATTGCTATTTATCAAAGCCGAGAGCAAGTTTGTTTCATTTTCTCAAGTTTATCTCTTGCTCTCTAAAACAAAATGGTAAGCTTTATCATTTACATCATTATGTGTCCCTAATACATGTTCAAATTATTTAAGATATTTGTCTAACCTTCCTACTTTTCAATATAAATGTGGAGGTCACATGCGTGGTGCAGTTTCACAAAGAAGACCGGCCCAGTCTGCTTCCTCGTCCTTGTCCATGTCCCTTTCCTCTTTCCCTCCCTTGCACCTAACCTTAAACCACTACTTGTTGATGGACAACATGGACACATTGGCCCTTCCTTCGACCCTCAAGATCCATTCTCTCTCCAATTCCATCCCCTTCGGTTCCATCTCCTTCAGTACAACACTCAAATGATGACGGAAATAGAGGTGAAGAAGATAGCCGATTCATGAAATTCCCATATGGAGATTCGTAGGTATTTCATTTTTTAAGTATATGTAATATTCACGGTCATCCCTTGGTTTGGGTTTTAGATATGGATGTCAACTGATTTGTCTATATCGTTCTAACCTGTTTGTAGATTCACAGATGCTACGTATGTTGTGAGGCGACTTAATAAAATAGTCAATAACTATTGGAGGGGGGAGTGGATTAGTTACAGCAGTGCTCCAAAAGAAATAAAGGATTTGTGGTGGAATGAGTTCAAGGTAAGTTTTGTCATTCTCTGTTCTTACAAACTAAGTTCGGTGTAAGTAAATCGGTTATTTTTCTTGTATTGCAGCGGAAATTCAAGTGTGATGAAATGGAAGAGGATGAAGTTAGACGAATTTTCAAGAAGAAAGCCGGTGATCACATACGAAATGTGATGAATAAAGCAAAGACAAGTCAAGTGAAGCCAGATTTCATTACAGATGACAATTGGACAGAAATAAAGAGAACTTGGGAAATTGAAAAAAATAAGCAAAGAAGTGAACAAAATAAGAAGAATCGAGCTTCTAGTTCTAGTGAAGGGTCTACCACATATGCTGGGGGCTCTATCAACATTGGAGAGCATAAAAAAAGAATGGTAAGTTGATTAAACATGATGTATGTTAATTTAATTTAATTACTCATTTATGTTTATATTTTATAGGCAATGAATTGGGGACGGAACTGACATATACGGCTACATTTGAACGCACATTTCAAAAAAAAAGATAAGATATGGACTGGCGATCGAGTAAAAGCTATTAAGGTATGTAAGGTTAACTAGAATGAAAATAATAAATGTTTTTAATATTGATGGTAGTTATATATATGTATATGAATATATATATGAAGTTATTTTATTTTCATCTATATTGTTACAATAGGAAAAATATGATGAACTTTTAATGAGTACTGATAGTGGTGGTGATGGTGTTGATGGGTCTGACCAATCGAGTGGAGATCTGACAATATGACATTATGGGTGGAGGCATCGGGTGAGATGAAAAGAGGCAAAATATTTAGGATGAGATCTCTATCAAGAATATATTCAATAAAGGTTGCTACAAGTTCATCATCCAGTGCCGCTGCTTCACGAAGGACACGAATTGAGGAGCAAATGACCCAAGAATTGACCCAACTCAAACATATACTTGTAGAGAAGGATGAAGAAACAAAAATGATCAAGTAACAATTGTCACAGAAAGATGAACAAATTAGATCTTTAGAGTCTCAAACGCAATTGATCTTGCGACACCTCAACCTTAATCAAGATCAAGTTCCTCCTGTACCTCCCACTAATCAAGTAGGTGATGGGCACGATGGTGAGCAACACAACGATGATGAGATTGCTGCTGATGATGATGATTTTGTCAATCGCTTGATTGATTAAACGGTAAGAATTTATTTGCCCTTTGCACTTGATACTCTAGTTTGCATAATAAGTTCAGAGTGGCACTGTAGGATTTGACCTCGCAAGTGTCAATAGAGGAGGATCCCATCTCTCTTCTACCAAAAGTAGTGTCATTATTGTATATTCAGGTCAGTAGTAGCCATTGCTTGTCTATGTATTTTGTTTAGTTCGTTTTGTTTCTTTGTCTTGGTGATTGAAATATCTCCATTATATAGGTTCATAGTAAGGCTCTTCAAGCTCCTGGAAGGGCCATTTCTATTACCATTACCAGATTGAAGGTATTGTGTTTGTGGGATACTTCTTGTGAAACCAGAAACTCTTTTACGTGAATCTGTCCAGGAAGAGAGTTGTCTTACTACCAGATCATTTTTTGAAGATTATGTTGACATGTGGGTCTTTTTATCAGATAATCTAGGAAGTGTGAGACAATGTAATACCATTTAGATTGAACTTCTTCTTTTCATTATTAATCCCTAGCAAATTACTAAGATAATAGTGTTATGATGTTTAGAACAATGGATATCCAATATCATGAAGCGCGATCTTTGTTGTGGCTCTTAGGGCCTGTTTAGGAAAATGCTGCTAGATTTTTTGAGGCATGGTCTTGTGACTATGGTAAATATTGTTGCTTCTATGTGATTTGGATGTCTCGTGAATCTCCCAGAGCATGATTTTAATTATCTATTGTTGACTTAATGCATCTTCATGAACTTTTATGGGAATGATTCTGACAAATTGATGTTTTGAGTGGTACTAAGTTTGAATGTAGATTCATTGAGTTAGGATTGTGTCGCGAAAACTGTGTGTTGACATTCTAATTCTATGATTCATGCCTTAATTGCCGTAACTCTGGGGCTATTACTTGAAATAGTCATTTTTGAAATGGTTTTGCAGTATGTTCACATGGACAACACATATTGGATCATGATGTTTTTGTCATATTTGTGCTGAAATGATGGTATTCATCCTTACTTTTAGAATGCTTACAGATTAATTTGGCTATAACCAAAGCTCTTGAAGTTACGGGTGCCTTCAAATATCCCTCATTCATTCATACTTGTAAGCCCTGCTGGAGCGAAATAAAGGTCATCGCTGCGTTGTTGGAGCAAATTTTGGAGGCAACTGAGGATTTGAAGGACATTCTAGGTTTAGTAGTCTAATTTTTGTTGCATCGGTTGCTTTAGATTTAAGTGCTTGCCATAGCATCGGATGCTATTGAAATTCTTGCTTGGAAAATTTTCTTTTTGGGGCGATCACATGGTTGAATGGAGCAGTACGAATGTAGAACTTAAAGCTGATACTTTGCTAAATTAGTGGACTTTATGTTTACTCTAGCGATGTTCAAAGATGATGTGTGAAAGTCACACTGCGATGAAATCTTAGGCTTTTTCTCATGTATAAAATGAAAAACATGTACTTTAGTGACAAGACAAATTATTCGAGATTAATGTCTTGAATTTGATTATGATTTATGCAAATTCTAATTAGAGCAGCACGATCTGTGGCTAACGAATTAGTGACGAATTAAAATTTTGGCGCTAAATCTTGTGATTCGAGTTAGTTAATTCGTCGCAATTTTCGTTGCAAATGTCGTTGCTAAACTTTCATCGCTAATTAGCGACGAACTTTACCACGAATAATGTTCGTCGCAAATCAGATTTCATCGCTAAATTTCTAACAAAAGTCAGCCACGAAATTATTTTCGTTGCTGTTTTCGTCGCAATTTTCGTGGCAAATGCTGTGCTAAAAGTTCATCACTAATTTTGTCACAAATATAGTTTTCCACGAGTTGGTTTTCGTTGCAATTTAGCAACGAAATTTGCAAAATTTCGTCGCTAAATTTTGGTGATGAAATTATTTTCATTGCTATTTCCGTCACAAATTTCGTCGGAAATTCTGTTGTTGGTTTGTCGCTAATTATAGATGAATTTTGCCACGAATAGTGTTCGTCGCTAATTTGCCACGAATTTAGCCCCGAATGTTTATCGTCGTAAATTAGCGACAAATTTTGCCATGAATATTTTTGTCGTAAAATAGCAATGAATTTTGCCAGGAATGTTTTTTATCGCAAATTAGCAACGAAAGTTCAAATTTTTCGTTGCTAAATTTTGCGATGCCGAATTGGCGACGAAATTTTTTTCGTCGCAAATTAATTTAGCAACGAATTTTGCCAAGTTTTCGTCGCAAATCCCTTTGCTAAAATCTTGTTTTTTTGTAGTGAGATGTGAGATGGACTACCTTAGTTTGGAATCAGCTAGCATGCCATTGGAAAGCACGGGTGGACGGTTTCTACATAAAGGTTAACCATTCAGTAAAATGATAATCAGGAGATTTATCTTGCTTACTCTTGAAAGCGACCATGCGAGGTGAAAAATTATGAGTTTATCAACTAAAACCATATTTTGACAATCCTTAATATGAAAAAGGAACCAAACCTGTACAAGTTCAGCCGGGGCTTGTAAAATTTTCCCTTGCCTCGCTTGTATTTGTTAAGAGAAATGCAAATTTCCACTAATACGACATTAATAAAATTTTTCTCCTCACAAACTTGTTGGACAAAAAAAGCCATGTTCGGATTAATAGAATTCTTGAAATGAGGAAATACTATCAATTTGAAAAAGGCAAGTAAGAAAACATTTCCCTTGTGCAAAGACGCAGCTTTATTAAAACAATCCGTCAAAAATGAAAATGCACAATTTCTATAGTTGGCATTTACAACCCTTCGAACCGTAGCAATTTCAACTTTAAAAAATTCAGCTAAAACCAGAGGAGAACAGTGACCCCAGATATGGACTAACAAGTTCTAAGTCCAGTGACTTATCAATAAGCATGCTATACTCTTCTAAGGTAGGGGTGAGCTCATGCTTATCCAATATAAATGTAGCGGCTTCCGGGACCCAAAAATAAGCTAATGCTTGAATAAAACTAGTGCAAACTTTAATGTCTAGTAATAGCAATAATCATCCCAATTTGCGCTCCATATGAGCAAGCGCCAGTTGATCCAACTAAATCAACCATTTAGCTAGAGCGGCCTTTGACATCATAACGGTACGGATGTTGTCGCTCCCCATGAAGTGATAGATCAAACAACGACAATGAACCTAATGTGCCATGGATCGACTTAGGTAAGCAATATGACGGAAATTGACATTTACTCAATGAAAATGATGAGCTCAAGGACATACGGATGAAATGCATGGATGCATTATTATCTTTGAATGTTATAGTTTTAAAGGGAAAATCGTACCAAGAGATTTTGGTCTTGTTTTAATCCCTTAAAACTTGGGGATGTCAAGAATCCGCCTTGTGCCAATCGATTATGGGCAAAGCGGGGATTCTTAACATGATTTGGGTCTAAGACAAAGTCATCCACTTCTCAAATTGAGGCTAGGAAGAGTACTGCTTTGACACCATCCTAGGCTCATCTAGCATTTTAGGTTAGATGCAATGTCATGAAATGTAGGCCATGCACAACAATTTAAGGCACTCAACATGGCAATCTTGCATTAAATAAAACAATTAAGCGTTAATGATAAAGAAAAATCGCATAAACCTACAAGATAAACAATGATTAGAAACAATAAAAGATAATTCACAATCATCAATCAAAGAACGAATTCATGAAAATCAAAGGCCTAAGTTCACATGAATTTTTTAATTTTTTGAAAACAAAAGAGGATGTCAAATGAATTGCTTTTCGAAAAATAAAAAGTCTTAAGTTAACCCTTTTTTTTTTTTTGAAACGCCATAGTCTTCAATTAAGTTCATTTTTTTGAAAAAATTATAAAAATGCATCCCCATTGGAGTCACCAAATTATCATGATCTAAAATTCGAAAATTCCATGTCAACGGATTGTTAGGTTAATTATTTTGACTAATCTAACGTGAACTCTCCCAATCCCTATAGAATCTTAAATTAGGTTCAATTTCATCCAAAATTTATTAAATTTGGAGCCGCTACTAATCATTTTCTTTGTAGGCCAATTAGACACCTAAGCAAATTAGTGGAATAACTAAATTACTTCTATGAACCAAAGATGATGAGTCTGGGGACTGGGTTATGCTAAACTTTCAATTAATGCCCTTTAGGTACCAATTTTCATAAAATAAAATAAAAAAGTTCCTTCAACTTGATGATGTGAATTAAATGACTTTCTTTTGGGCTTTTTTTTTTTCAGATGCAATGCAACTAAACTACATGACATGATTCTCTTATGCTATATCCTCTTAACCAAATTTTGGTAGATTAAGAGAGAGACCAACTCTGAATTTTCTCTATTCTCTGCCTGTAAGAAGAATTTTTCTTTAAATAGAAATCTCCAGTCCAATGGCTAACGGAAGGGGACCTCAATACCAAGTACTTCCACCACTCTACTAACAAAAGACACCTTGGTAATAGAATCCTCTCTATTGTTGACAGCTCTGGAATTCTTTTGACTGATTTTGCCTTGGTCCAGTAGCATATTATCTCTTAGTTTGAAGGCTTGCTTGCTCCCACTACCCTATATGTTCATCCTTTTTGCCAAGAGCTACGGTCTGTCAATGAACATCCTCTTAATGCTGACCAGGTTAGGTTTCTGTCATGACCCATTAGGCCCTATTCATTAGGCCCTGGCAAGGCCCCAATGCCTGATGGGTTCAATGTCGAATTTTACAAAGCCACGTGAGATGTTGTTGGCTTGTCAGTGTTATGGCTATTAAAAATTTCTTTGAGACGAGCAATCTACTTCGGGAGACTAATGCTACCATCCTTGCTCTAGTATTGAAAGTCTTTAATGCTACCACCATGAATGAGTTTAGACCTATTGCTTGCTACAATACCATCTACAAATGTATTATGAAGATTAAGGCTAATATGCTTACTTGCGTCCTTCTGCTCTTATTAACCTTCCTCAAAATGCCTTTGTTATGGGTCGACAGATTAGTGATAATATCTTACTTTCTCATGAACTTTTTGCTGGGTTCATCAAGAACCTTATTTGCACAAGTGTGATATCAAATTAATTTCCAAAAGTTTATGATTTTGTGAATTGGGAGTTTATGGAATTAGTTCTTCTAGCTTTTGGATTTCCCAATATGTTTACCAAACTCATTGTGACTTGTATTCACATGTCGAAGTTTTCTATCTCCATTAATGGGGAACTCCATGGTTTTTTTTTTTTCTAGTGGAAGAGGCATCGACAGGGAGATCCTATGTTTTCTTATCTCTTTACACTTATCATGGAGATATTCATGGATATTCTCACTATTCAAACTCGGCTATTGGGGTTCAAATTTTTTTTTGGAGATGCAAAGCTACCAAGATCTCTCATTTTTTTTGGCTGACGATATTCTCTTGTTTGTTGAGGCAATATCGGGCTCTATCAATCTAATGAAGGCAGGGCTTGATAAGTTTTCTAGTTGGTCCGGTCTTAGTCATAATGTGACCAAGGGTGAGATTTTTTTCTCGGTGGGCTCTGAGGAACTCTGAAGCTGGCTTCTCTCTATTCTCGACTTCCAAGAAGGAGCCCTGCCTATCTGGTACCTTAGAGTCCCCATTATTGCATCAAGGCTTAGAAAGGTAGATTGTGTTTTCTTGGTGAACTCGATCACCAGTAGAGTCCAATCATAGACCCAACATTTTATCTCTTTTGCTAGTCAACTATAGCTTATCAAATTGGTCCTTCATGCTATCCATGTTTTTTGGCAAGTGTATTTATTCTTCCCAAGTTGATGATATCTCTCATTGAACAAATTCTCAAGCAGTTTGTTTGGAAAGGCCTGGATCTCGGCGTGAGGGGTCTTAGTATTCACAAGTTATCTGATTGTAACCAGACTGCTATGCTCAAACATATTTGGATCCTATTTACTGATAAGGAATCCTTATGGTGTAAGTGGATGCACACAACCTTTTTGAAGGACAAGAATTTTTGGATCACCAATAAACTATCTATTTGTTCTTGGGCATAGAAGAAAATTCTAGATCTTCGTCCTGACTTTCAAAATCTTTTTTTATGGTGGGTTAGCAATGGCGACACCGCCTCTTTTTGGTTTAATTCTTGGCACCAAGTAGTACTTGTCTCCAAGCTTTTCTCTAATTTAGATATCTATCATTTTGGTATCCCTTGAAAAGATATTGTTCTTGAGTTCCTATCCACAGCATCCCACCTCTCTCAAGTAGTGAGCTCCATTGCATCTTGGTCAGAGCCTCCCCCTTCTCTGTCTGCCGAGAGCAGTGATTGTTTTATATGGCTTGGCCATCCTTCAGGTGTTTTCTCCATTGCCACTACCTAGGACACCATCCGATATAGAGGGCATGTTGCGCCCTGGCACTCTTTTGTTTGGGACTGTTTCATTGCTCCTCAACACCCTTTCCACCTTTGGATTATTACATTAAATAGGTTGCCAACTCAGGTATTGTTACTCAACTACCATAGAATTTTGCAAGGTGTTTTCTCTTTCAGTGGGTGCCGCCCAGACTCGGTAAACCATTTATTTTTTGGCTATTGCACCCCTGGCGCCCTTGCTCTATTTTGGGTTGCCAAGTGCAATTTAGCTTGGCACAATAGCTGTTGGTGAGACAACCTTCAATGGGCTATGCAACATCTTCGTGGTCAGCATTGCTATCAAATCATTGCTCGGGTCTCATTTAGGCCTTTTGTGTCACATTATATGGACTGAAAGGGATCATATCCTCTTCCGCAATCACACACATTTCATGCTCGCTCTTAAAATACACCTTCAGAGGGTAGTTAAAGAAAAAGCCTTAACATTTAAACAAGTGGATGACACTCCTAGGAACCGAAGGATGCAAGGAAGTTGGGGTATATCTTTGACTATATTTGACTAAGCTTCAGTTTCCTCCTCGATTATCTGTTTTTGCTTTTCAGTTGCCTATTTGGCCAGTTTATCTCCATGTATATTTTGCCCTTGGGTTTATTCCCATCATTCTTTTTCTTTCGCCTCCTCGACACCCTTTCATCGGTATTGACACTCCCTAGTGTCCTCACATGCGCAAGGCTTTCCTTTGTGGTGTCAGGTTGTCTTTTGTAAGCTGCATTTTGGTTAAGTTAATACATATCTTACTTTACCCAAAAAAAAAACTACATGACATGAAAAAATATGATAATGCAAACTAAAATATGTGATTATGCAATGCGATTGCTTTTTTTATTTTATTTAAACTAAAAAAACAAACGTGAAGAATGAACAAAAACAAATATATATATATATATATATACCCATAATATACCTTTTATTTTATGAAAAATTTTGATTTTTTTTATCTGCAATGTACTCTTAGATTTGAGTCAGTAAATGAATATGGTATAGAATAACATTGTCCCATTCTAAGAAGGTAGAATATGAAATTCTATATGAAATTATCGACCCATTCCATCGAGATCAAGGATAAGGTACATAATTTCCGTGTGGGCACAATCGTACTTTAAGATTAAAGTCAAATATTTCCCTTTTTGAACAAGGGTCTAGACACATGTGGGAGCATATATTATGAGCATGTTTATTTATAATTGTGCAAACTTTATAATAAAGCAAAATCAATCACATAAAATAAATAAATATGACAAGCAAATAAATACCAACAACCACAACACAAAATTTTCAAAAATCTAAAGGGGTGGCTGAACATTGTGTGGGGTCCACTTTTCCTATCTACTTTTGATCACATCTTTTCAATTTAGGAAATTATTTTTTTGCATTTTGAAAATATGTTCAGATAATTCTTTAAATTAGAAAAAAGATATCTTCATTCAAAGCAAACTTATCCACAATATTTATGACATGCTTAGAATTTTCAAAATATTTCAAATTCAAATTCAAAATAATCCTAATATTCCAAGAGATATGTGCAATCTTTTCAAGATAATGGTTAGGATTTAGATTTATGAGAAAACCAGACCATGAGATATATCTAAAATCCACAACATATATCCGAGAGCCTTATTCAAGATATGCACATTATCCGTAAGATATGCTACAAATTTCAGAAATTCAAATCAAGCAACTCCAAGACATCCGAAAATTATCTCACTCATCAAATAAATTTCAGAATATTCAAAGATGAGGATGTTACCTAATTTGAACCAAAACTTGAGCATCAAGAAAAATTGCTTGGACCGATTGGTGGGGATCGTGCGCGCCAGAGAGGAGTCGGCTTGCACCAATTCAAAGCCTCGTTGTGACACACTAGCAGCAGCAAAATTTGAACTTTGATAGATTGAAAAACAGCACTTAATCAGCAGTGAATTTGTACAAAGACGATATAATAATCAGCCTTGAACAGCGAGCTAAAATCCTGCACTTAAAAGTTAGCAAAAGCGTCCAACAAAGGGCTGTTTTGGACCCGGACGGTAGCAAAAACACGGCTAGGCAGCAGCTAAAGTCGCTCTAAGGCAGTGACCTCAAGCCTCAACAACAGCAGCTCGGTTTTGGGCACCAAATAGCAAGTAAAAACGCCTCTGGACAGCAGCTTCGGACTGGATGAAGGTGGCAGCTTCAACGGCTCGGATGGGTCACCACGGGCATCGGGAGGCTGTACTGTCACTGGCAGGTGGCAGAGCAGGGAGTGAAGACACTGGGATGTAGGACGGTGCTCGGGAGGTTGATCGGGCCAAAACCGCTACTCTTGAAGCTTTATCTCTCACGTGTTATTCCTCCAAGGCTCTCGAGAATTCTGAATTTTTCAGATTAGAATGTTGTGTCTAATAGGATTCATTAATGGCCGTAGGATTTAAGAAACCTAGTTGGAGTAGGATTCTCTCTTGACCATAGGATTTCAAGAGTCCCAATCCATGAGAACATCGCCAATTTTCGGCCACAAGAGGGTGCATCTAGAGCCAGCCGAAAATTGATGCTCTTAAGGGCTTAATCGCACGATTTTGGGCTCAAATTAGGCTTAAATTAATGAAATGGATAAATAATTAAAGGCCTTAATATCTAAATGAGAAAAAATGGGCTAAATTAAATTCAAAAATAAGTCCACGCCCTCATAGATTTTCGGCACTCCCTTTTCTTAGCTTTGGCCGAATTTTCTTATTCAATTACAGGCTCACCGCATAGTTTTTGGGCTTAATTTAGGCTTAATTCAAATAATTGACATTTTAATTAAAGCATTTTCCAAATTATATGCTCCAAAATGGGCCTGAAACTTTCTTTGAATTTTCCGCACAACTCTTAATTGTTGGAAATGTTCTACTTATTTTAGTTTAGTCGTCTATTTAATTTAATCTCGAATCCTCTGCCGTCAATTCATATTAAGATGTAAAATGCAATGCATGCTAAAGAAAATTAAATATGCTACGCATGAAAACTAATTTAATTATTTTTGACGAGAGCTAAAACATTTTCTCATTTTTATGTAAGATAAATGATCTAAAGAAAAATCAAAATTTAGGTGTCAACAGACTGTATTTAACATTTTCATATAGTTCAAGAACTACATTGAACATTTTCATATTGTTCAAGGACCCTATTGAACATGTATAAAAAATCTAGCAATCCCATTAAACATTGGAATAAAGTTCATGGAACACATTGAATAATTTAAAAGTTCAGGAACTGTATTGCATTTTTTTTTTAATCAAAGTTTAGGAACTATTTATGTCATTCTTCCCTTTTTGAACTCTACCTAGTGCACATGAATTGGCCTAGACCTAATGTTTATTGAGAGCTTCGGACCGACCATAATGTTATCTCATACAACAATAAATCCATCAATGTTTCCTTTGCCATTCGTAAGCAAAATGAAGTTGAGAAATAACAAAAGAAGAAACAATGTGAATACTTCATCTTATGATTGAATGAGCTCCAATGCGCGCAATTGTGTGATAGGAAGCATATCATATTGACATTTGACTAATTCCCAATTTTCGGCAAGAAGTACAAGGAGTGAGTCGACTTCTTAGTTTGGCATAGTTGGTCGGGATATATACAAAATTCCAAATTAGGAGTTCAAGACCATCTGTTTGAGTTCCATAAACTGTGTGTAAACTGCTCATGGTGAGAACTGCCTATTCAAGTCAAAGATATAGATTTGATTGGTTCTTAGAGTTTGTTGGTTGTTTCATGATATTTCAGATAATGGAGTCTCATTGCTTGTGTCACTTTCGCTGTTTTTTCGGAGAAAGCTAGGGCAAATTATTCTGACAACCACACCAAACTAGCTGGCCATCAAGGTCCGAAACTTTGCTGGCCTTTTGGTCAGCAACTGCTGATCGTGGTGGCATGGTCAACATTTGCTGACCTTGGTGGCATGGTCAGCATTTGTTGACCGTGGTGGCCATTTCCGTCTTTGATCTTTCACCGTCTGTTTAGCCTTTTGTCTACTTTGTGAATTCCCTCTTCATATTTTGCACCCACCACACCCTTGCACCCATCCCCTGGTGTCACCTCGAGTGCAAGGTTTCCTGGTGTGGTCAGGTTCTTTTTGTAATCTGCACTTTGGTTGGTTATTATTATCCTTACCTTAAAAAAATTGATCTAAAGAAAAATCAAAATTTAGGTGTCAATAGATTACATTGAACATTTTCATAGTTCAAGGACATATTGAACATGTACAAAAAATCTAGTGACCACATTGAACATTAGGTTAAAGATCATGGAGCACATTAAATAATTTAAAAGTTCAGGTACTACATTGCATATTTGACCAAAGTTTAGGGATTATTTATGTCATTCTTCCCCTTTGTGAACTCTCTGTCTAGTGCACGTGAACTAGCCCAAACCAAATGTGTATTGAGAGCTTCGCATTGACCATAACATTATCTCGTACAACAATAAATACATATAATGTCGTCATTGCCATTAGTGAGAAAATTGAAGCAGAGAAACAACAAAAGAAGAAGCAATGTGAATACTTCATCTTACGATTGAATGAGCTCCAATTGTGACATCCCGAAATCTTGAGATTTGTGGAATAAATAAAATTTGGATATTTGTGGATAAAGGGATAATTTTGGATGCGAATACTTAAATTGTTGGAGCGCCAATCCGAAGTTTAATCATGTTTAATCGCGTTGTAGAAAATTCTCTGTTCGCGCCGAACCTAATCGTGTCCGAATTCTCATTGCATAAATTCTAAAAATGTTCTCATTCGTTATACAAAATTTCACCTTGTTCTAAAATTTTCTAATTACACTTTTGCCCCAAGATTTATGCACAAAAGATAAGAAATTTAAATTTGATTTCATTTCATTTGATTTTAGTTTATTTTTCATTTTTTTCTCATTTCTTTACCCAATTCAGCTATTTCTCCCCCTCCCCCCAAAACATCTCTCTCTCTCTCTTCCATTCTTTTCCCCTGCCATGCGTTGCCCACCTGCTCCTCTACTACCTCACGTCCCATCTTTGCCTCCACTTACCCATCCCTTTGACTTTTCCCCCCATTTTTCCTTCCCTCTCTCTCTCCTCTCCTTCCTTTGTTGTTCACCGGAGGACATTCACCCCTCCCCCCCTCTCTACTCATGTTTCTTCTTCTTCGTTAGCTGAAGGAGCCAAGCAATAGCTGTCGACACCACTTGCTCCTCCACCCGTCAGCCGCCAGCTCCTCCACTCACCGTCTCCAGCCACTCCTCTTCCTTTCTCTCCGCCGTGAGTCGCCGTGTCTAGCTGAGCTCGATTCGTCGCCAGGCCGTTGTCGCCTCCAGCTCGCCACCTTCTCTGCCGTTGCTCACAGCCTCATCGCCTCTAGCTCGCTGTTGCTCTGTCGTCGTCGCCATTACGTGACGCGAGCCGTGAGCTCAGTTGCATCGTGTCTTCCCCTCCAACCAGTTTGCTGGGCCCCTCAAGTCTGACACCATCTCCTCACCTTGCCGTCGTGCCACCATCATTCCTGCCACCTCCTTTCACCTCCACCGTCAACATTCCTAGCCGCACTGCCATGCTTCGCCGCTGCCCTCAATCATTGGAGCGGCCTCCCATCGTTGTGAACCACCTCTATTCAGCCTCGTCACACATCATTCAACCATCTAAGTATTGTCATGCCGTTGCCGCCGCTTGCCAGAGTCCACTGCTGCTCACTGGCCATCGCTGCCGACCATCGCCGTTTGCCGCCGCTACTGGCTTGGATCAATCCGCGTTCACACATCGTTACCAGCACATTGTGAGTTAGACTCTAACTCTCGGCTAAGACGTTAATTACGCTCGGGACTTAATTAATTAATTAATTTGTTTAATTAGACATTTAAGTAGTCTAATTATGGCTAGATTTGCTGGAGACTGGGTTTAGGTTAAATGGCCACGATTAAATAAGTTAGATTGAGTAGCAAGGTGGTCTGTGGCTAGTCGAAAATTAGATTGACTAATTGACTGAAATTGTGATCACAAGCGAGTGATTAGCTAGAGCCGAGCAACCGATGAATTATTTGACTGAATGGTTGGCAGTCAAAGTAGCCATTGGTGGTTATTTTAATAATTGAACTTGTCATGCTATTGTCACTATCGATTGCTTGAGGTCATGATCGACGTTTGACTGTTGAATATTTAAAGTGATTTGTGTTTGATCAAATAAGAAATTGGCTATTTGTGTTTAGTTGTAAAATGTAAATTGGCCGATTGTATAATTTGTGTGGTCACATAATGGGTTTCAAATCTGTGCCAGTTATATAGTATTTTTATGTTAGATCCATGTCATGCCAGTTGTAGGAATCTTATAGACTATCAAAAGACACTACCAGTCGTAGTGCTTTATCATACAGTCTAGCCACCAATAATTGGATTGTAAGAGAAAAATTGAGATTCTCTGGTAGTTTGTGAAAATATTAGTTGTTATGAGATACTGTTATTTGAGATGCCTGAGTGAATTATCGTCTTATATGGGCTTAAGTGCTGGCTCACTGAGATTTAATTCTCACCCCATTGTGGTTACCATTTTTAGGTCCGAAGTGATGTAGAAGCCTATCCAATTCGGAGTCCCTACCGACTAGTCATTCTATGTCATGCACCATTTGGTTCTAGGCACGAACTAGGTTTGGGAGCAGCATGTCACGACAATCTAGGTCAACGAGGGGTTTGACTACTTTGTAGCTCACCTCTTCGAGGCCTAGTTCTTGCGTGCCGGCGATGATCTCCTCGATCTGCTTCGTAGATTTGAGGGGCCACCCATCCGACCCCTTACGTCCCTACCTGGGACCCAATGGACCTCGACACACTTAATGGGAAGATAGTGTACACCAAGGCTGACATCGAGGTTGATCCTTTAGTAGAGTTCGAAACGTCCATTGAGACCAACCTCTCTAAGGCCTCCGATGACTTCCCCATGTCTCCCGAGCTATAGGAGCATGGTAGTCCCTTTTGATTTTTGGTGATGATGGATGAGGGTAGAGTAGCCCCTCTTTTGGGAGTAGATGAGTAGCTACCCCTTCCCGACCTATCTATCTTTTTACTGGTCTTAGGAAGCCAACCCGAAAATGGGTTATGTTTATGCTGTATAGATCTATAGGGTTAGCAATCCTCTTTTTAATGATGTATTGAAATATTTGGTAAATTAATGAAATAGAATTCCCTACTCTACTATCCATGTATGTCTAACTGTCTAGGAGTGCTGAATGTTTTCGCATGAGTAAAAATTTATTTGGTTATTAGCGTGCTTGGGACGCTATCCTTTCTGACTTGAGGCATTTTGGTAGGGATAGCACATGCTTGAGGATCAGGGCTTGACACCAATGCTAACAACTGTTTGGCCAAAAGCATATCATATTGACATTTGACTAATTCCCAATTATCAATAAGAAGTAGAAGGAGTGGGTTGACTTCTTAGTTTGGCATAGTTGATCGGGATGTATATGAAATTCCAAATTAGAAGTTGAAGATCACCTATTCAAGTCCTATAAATTGCGAGTAAACTGCTCATGGTGAGAGCCGCCTATCCAAGTCAAAGATGTAGATTTGATTGGTTCTTAGACTTTGTAGGTTGTTTCATGATACTTCAGATAATGGAAATGTAGCACCCGCTTCGAGTGCCACCATCAGAGCCGTGACGTCCCAGGCTGTCACGTCTAATAAACAACATTAATGTGATAACTAATTCTCACGTAGCAGAAGTTTTCAGTTGCTTAGGGGAAAGCCATTTAAATTGTACATAAGGCAGACACCATAATGTCATTATTTATGTTCCATAAACATTAGTTTCTATGGATTACATTAGTCAACGTATATATACACATAGATGAACCTTGGGATTTCCATGGTTTAGCCTAACCCCATCTATGGATAATCAAAATATCTCCTATATAATCTATAGAACCAAAAAGTCACGAGACTCCAACTCCAAGGGTCGTAGACTTCCAAAAATGCTCCTCGATTACCCCAAGCTCCACCTAGGCTCCTGCTACGGCCGATCCACCTCCAGTGCTCCATCTCCAACCCCATTGTCTTGTCATCATCCCATCGAAGAACTCGTGGGGCATTAGGCCCTCTTGCTGCCCATCGATATTAATGAATATCGCCACAAACTTGTACTCATGGTGGACACTTGAATTTTACATTTTTTTAATTTTTAAGAAAATAATAGAAAATTCATAAAATGTATAAAATTAAAAAAATCAACTTTGGAAGCCTTGGACAAGCCTAAGAAATCAATGTTGAACAAAAAATAATTTTTGGTATTTTTGGTATTTTTTAATATTTTTCAATATCCAAAAAATCACAAAAAATATATTTGTGGCTTAAAAAATAGGGAAAATATCCAATATTTTTATTTTAATCCATTTTCCTATTGGCCCATTTAAATTAAAAATCCAATTCAGTATTGTGTGTTCCTTCACAAACGCAACTCTGAATTGGGGTTAAAAAATTGCAATTTGAGTCATTTTATTTTCATTTTTCACTTTTTGTGGGTTGTGACATTGTCCTTTAACACCTCAATTTTTACTTTTGGTCCAATAAATTTCACAAATTGAAAAAAAAAACTTGAATTAGGCAAAAACTAATAATAATAACAAAAGGGATTGACTATGTCAACAATAATCTGAAAAAGAGAGAGAAAAGTTGACCTGGTCAACACCAAAAAATTTGCAGAAATCAGCAGCTCCTCCGTACAGAGCACTAGGGAGAAGAAAAGCGCAAAAAAAAAAAAAATCTTTGCCAATTCTGGATGCCCATGCCACGTCTCTCCTTGAAGATCACTCCAGAACATATTCTCTTGGTTTGGGTAGTACCATTTTGGCAAGCTGGCGTGGGGTTTGGGGGATAACGGTTTTTGTTTTTATTCCTTAAAGGAGGAATCTGCGAAACGAATGAGGAGCGGGTGAGGTGCAGATAGGTCACAAGAGAAAGGGGCTTCACAAAAGGGGAGGGCTCAAAATAGGGAGCTCGGGGGTGGTAGAAAAAAACATGGAGAGAGGGTTTGAAAAGAAAAGGGGGGAAGGACCTCCATTGTTTTCACCTCCAAGCTTGTCTCCTCTCTCACCACCACCAAGAACGCAGACCACAAGAGAATTGAAGTGGGCAGTTCAGTTCAATTCCTTCCTAGTGAGTTCTCGTCTGACGCTTCTCGGAGACCGCCAAAGTCTCGACCGGTTGCCCTCTCCCTTGATTCAATCTTGTTGATAGGAGAAACCAATGACAGTGCGTTCGCTCGCGTCTCTTCTTTCAAAGCTAAGTTTTCTTTAACACTCCAAGTTCTATCTCTCTTTATATTCATCACCACTTTGCCTTCCTTACTTCCTTATGGTATTTCCAGCTCCATCTTCACATTTTGAGCAGAGGAGGGGTTCATTAAAAAAAAAAAAGATGCGAAGAAAGAGAGGCTTATTTTGTTTCTTCAATCCATTCTTCATCCCTAAATCTATAGTGAGCTAGAGAGGGGGAGGAAGAGGTTGCAAGTCGAAGCCGTCGCTACGTCGCCACAAACCCAAAAACGGCATACTCGGACCTTGGTTTGGATCTTGACGTACCGCGCTCGATGGCAGTCGAAGAGTAGCGGCAGGCGGTCTAAAGCGTTCAGGTAAGCCCCTTGAACATCCTCTATGCTTGTTGTGGTTGAAAAATCGAATTTTGAACGTTCGAGGATGTGAAAAAATTCGTCACCAGAATCTGGTTTTTACCCAGTGCTACCCGCTAGAACTGAAATGGGAGGGCAGTCATCGGCGTTGGTGGTCGTTGGATAAAACATTTGTTGGTAAAATCCTTGTGGAGATGTGGCGAAAAAATTTTGTCACTCGGTGAGCTCTGGGTTTGGTTCTTGGTGGGTGTTCAGTGAGGAAGACGCCACAAGGAAGATGACAAGCAAAGGGGACGTCTAGAGAAGAAGACCAAAAAGAAAAAGAAAGAAAAACGAAAAAAAAAGAAATGAGAAACTATAAGAAAGGGTTTTATTAGAAGCCCTTTAGGTTTTTGCATACGGGTTTATTAGAAGCCCAGCTTAGATCACTATTTTTGAAATAAACAATATTTAAAATATTAAAATAATAAAAAATGAAAAATACTAAAAAATTCTTAAAAAATTTCTAAAAAAAATTGAAAAAATATAAAAATTCCCAAAAGTCTCAAAAATTAGGAAACGAGTCATTTTAACCAACCATTCCTATTTTTGATGGTTTTTACCTTTCAATCTTTTCAAAATGACAATTTTGCCCCTTATGGGCAAATTGTCTGCAAAAAATTTCAAAATTTCCTACAAATCTCAAAAATTAGGAAACGGGTCGTTTTAACCAATCAATCATATTTTTGATGATTTTTCCCTTTCAATATTTTCAAAATGATGATTTTGCCCCTTATGGGTAAATCGTCTCGGAAAAAATCCAAAAAAAATTCAGAAAATCTCCAAAATTGGGAAACAGGCACATTCACCTAGCCAATCTCATTTTCAATGATTTAAGTTTCAAATCTCTTCAAAATTGAAAATTTTTTCCTTTGGGTAAATTATGCCCCAAAATGATGATTTTGCCCATAATTGACAAATCTCTTTCAAATTGTTCCAAACTTCTTCCAAACCTCTAAACACCTATTCGATAAGCCTATAGAACTTTATTAAGGATGTCACATTGATTTTCATGCGTTTTATCTACACGTCATTGGATCCTTGATTCGCACACCTACTTTGCTGATTGTGATTCATAGGTAAGATTTCTCCATCTGTGTAAACTCCTAGATTTTAGGAATTTCTCATTCCAATTCATATGTATGAAATTATAGTTAGGAAATCATTTAACTTAGGTACTAAAAAGGCGTCAATGGCAATATTGGCGTAATTAAGTCCCCGATCCCAAATCTTTAGTTCCTTTAGAGTCGTATGACTACTCACATCGTCCAACGAGGTTTTCGATCTACTTTCTCTAAAGATTGGTGGCAACTTCAAAAGCATGTACACGTATGCACATGTTACTCGATCACACCTAAGGTCAAATCAGGCAACCCGTCACGATTTGGTATGGGCTTGGAAGGGCCCGAACGAAGCCCATTCTGAGAAGCGGCTTAGCAATACCACTAGCCAATCGATCTCAATCGGGTCGCGACACTACATCAACAGTCATGGTGGTAATGACGCGAGCGAGGCTAATGCTAGGCACATTCGGGAGAATGAAGTCCTGGTTTTCAATCTCTAGAGGAATGGAAAGACCATAGTGTGAACCTGTGGGTTTCGAGATCAAGCCCATGCCTGTTAATCTAAAATAGCATGTACCACAAGTGTAAGTAAACTTAGTAATCATTCTAACGTTCGTTTGATTCACCATACCAATCGAGCCTTGATGAATTAGCTAAGCATCTCATTAAGCTAAATGATGGACAAAATATTATACACACAAAGCATTGAATGAATTCATGAAAATGCATATGAATGAATGCATGATCTCCCATGCATATTGCTTACAATCATTATACCCAAGTCATTTACCGACTCGTAACCTTAATACTTTTTCCGGCTTTCTACCAACCCTCATAGCAACTCCCCCCGCTATGAGTTCCTCATTTCGAGGCTTCGCGTTATTTACCCTACGGTCCTCTTGGTGCCACCTACCAAGGCATCCCATCTCCCTTGGGGAATTACACATTTTGTTTTCATGGCCCTCAACCCATTTTCTCCAAATGAATGCAATGTTATGCTATGACATGCCCTTCGTGATATATCATTATGCAAATTTAATCAAATGTGAATATATCGAATTTCACGTCCAGCACTTTGAGAAAGTACCGTTCTCAATCTTTAGCTAACTATCAGCTAATCGCTTTTAATTGATGTAGAGCTACATAGAAATTGATTAGAATTAACAAACTCTCACGATCAGCTCCCATGTGCCATTAGCGTTTTCGGCCATTTAGCTCCCTCCCCTTTTGTTAATCCATCATTTCAGCACCCCTTTGCAAGGAATTATGTTGCAACTATCGGTAATTCCAAAATAGATTAACCACTATCTAGGCACTATTAAATCGGTACAGTATCAAGATTAGTGTTGCAGTAGACGAAGTTATTACTAGCACTACCCCACAATTCCAAGCCCATTTCGTTGCCGTTGATATTTGGTAGCTTCACATCCAGTGGCTCACTCCTTCAAGAATAACCACATAATTCGACTTCGTCACATACAAAATTGATAAATGGACTACGTTTCTAGTTCGAGCTACCGATAACAAACATGACGCACAACCTGCTATAGGCTAAAGCTCAATATTGGTTCATCATCATCACGTATACTCAGCGACATGGACCAAAGAAACCGAAACTCCTCTCCAACTAATCGAGCAATTCATAGAATTCCTTTCTTGTTCAGAGTACCGGTGTTCAATCCCAAATATAACCGATGGTTGGTTCTCCAATTCACCAACCCGAGCAACAAAGCTACCAAATTCATTTCTTGTCCATTTTACCCAATCTGGTCATGGACCAACGCATATGTTGAAGCGAATGAGCGTGAGAGAGAGAGAGAATTCAACTCGCCTTAATTTGTGACGGAGGAATGCTTGGCTCGGTCTCCGGTGGAACTTCGGTGTCGGTGGTGGCGGCGGCGAGGGCCGGAGCTTCCTTGAGAGTTTTGGCCGAGAGCTTCTTATGATAGCTACCCCCAAATGAAGTCGGCGAGCTCTCTTCCTCCCTTTTGTCACCGGCGGACTCCACGAAGCCTAGGGGAAATCACGGGTTTTTGCTTTTCCCATGCTCATCGTCATCACATTTTGGGGAATTAAGAGATCAATTACCATGTGTCTCATTTGTTCTTTTTGCCCCTATTTCTTCCATTTCTTGTACACGGCAGCTCGATTTCCCCTTTCAATTTTCGCAGTCCACAATTACAATCCGTGCCTATTATTTTTTTGTCTTTAATTTAATCGTCCCTTTTATAATGATATGGTGTCCCATAGATTTGGTCGCGCATCAAATTTACCGTGGTCTCAATTTTGGTCCCAATTTGTCGCGCCACCCTATATATATATATATATATATATATATATATATATATATATATATAATATAGGGTCTGAGACTATATACCTTAAATCTGATATAGACAAAATTCCTAAGGTTAAATTCATAATAAATTAATCATCCAATAAAGTGGGACATCACATCCTCTTCGATCGATGGAACTCGTTATAACTTATTGTGAACATACTTCACAATATATCCAAAATGACTTTTCTAGAAGAGAAATGGACTTCGACCGAATCCGTTATAACTTACTGCGAGTATATCTCACCATAAACTAGCTTTCTAGTCCATTTCATTTATTCCTTAATTATTTAGAACTAATTAAATAGTGGACAACCTCTTCGTTTATAGGCTCTCCTTCGACGACATCGGATAATTGGTTTCGAAAGACATTCATTTAAAAGAGTAATACCAGTCTCAGATTACAACCCACTATGATAGTAATTAGGCATTACAGTTAAAACAACAATAATATGGGGTTCCCAGGATGCTATAGGAGTCTTAGTGCTCGTGTCACTTTCGCCATCTTTTCGGAGAAGGCCAGGGCAAATTATGCTGATGACCACCGCAAACTAGAAAACCAAGAAAAAGTAAAAATTACGGTAACATGCAACTTTTCATAGCTTTGATGCCTTATTTGTGCCATTTTATTTTATTTATACAAAACAGAAATATCGTATCTCGTTAAAATTTATTGAATTAAGTAATAAATGCTCTCGTTAGGTATTTGTTCAGGTTCACCCTCCACGAGGGTTGCTCTACATCGGGCAAGATTGCATATGGTTCTACATATATCAACTCGAATGTTTTTGTGAGTGTTTCAAGTTTTAAAAAATATATATCAAATGGTTGTTGTATGAATTGGATAAAAGATAAAAATTAATCTAGATGGGCCCTAAGCTTATGCACTTATGCAATACCAAATCGATCCATTATCAGTTATTGTGACATTGGTGAACCATACAAACAAAGGATTTGTTGATGCCAACCAGTCCGTTCAATTGTTTGGTATAAATGCTCGGAGAGCTTATCAATTTCGCTAAAACTTTGACATTTTTGAAAAATGTTTTTTCAATATTTCATTTTCAAGGTGGGGCTTGTCCATTGGTGTAAACTCACTTGTAAGGTCACCCACGTGATGCTTTGAGCTCCGGCACGTGAGGTTGTCTTCCTCCCGTTCTCTGTACTATCTAGGCTTTGTACCGTTGCCCTTTCCCAGGACAGAACAAAATATGACGTCTCTCCCTCCCGATAAGAGCTACTACAAACTTCTACTTTTTTAAATTTGGATTCTCTGGTCAACCAAATTCATTTTCTTTGATTAACTTATTTTCCTACCCGACAGTGAAGACAATGCTTTCCGACAAATTATTTCTCTCCAAACAAATAAAGCCTAACTAAAACCTTGGTATGACTTTCGATAAATGCGCATAGAGATCTTCTGATCGAAGTTAGATCTTTTTCTATGTCGTTTTTGGCAATTTCCAACAACATCAGGGATAACACTGCCAAATCCAAATTGGATTTATTCTGATCTAGAATTCTAGATGCTAATTAGATTAGAACCTGGAAATGTCCGTACGGTTTGCATATATGAGGTTCAATCTCGAAAACTCCATCCTTAAACGAAGCACAGACTCCAACTAATTGTCTGGGCCATTTTTGGGTATCTACATGTCTCCTAAGCAAATTATATTTGCATTAACGATAGTAAATTAATCTTGTGATGCTCATTTAAATATATATATATATATATATATATATATATAAGATTGTAATGCAGCATGCATTATGGTGTGAGATGTGATGTCCCGAAAATTCGGCCTCTAGAACTGCAATAAAATTAGGATTTTGTGGAATAAGGATCGATTTTCGGACACGAATAATTTAGTTGGAGTGTCGGTCCGGAGTTGGATTTCTTTGATTGCGTCGAAAGAAAATTTCGGTTTGTGCCGAGAAATTTCTCGTTCACATCAAACCCCAATCGAGTCAATATTCTCATCACGCAAGTCCAAAAATATTCCCATTCATCGTGCAAAAATTTCCACTCTGTCCTAAATTTGATAATCACATTTTCGTCCACAAATTTGTCGACTAAAGGACAAGAAAAGCTAAGGTTTGTCCCTTCCAATTTTGTCTGAAGCTTGAAGTCCCCAACCAAACTTGCACTCTGCCATTTTTCTCCTCATTTCTTTCCGTTGATGCCTTTCCTCAAGCCCATGTGCCCTCTACTTTTCTCTCCTTCTTTCTTCCTTATCTGCCGAGCCCATTCCCCATGCAAGTGAGACAAAAACTTTATGATTGGAGCGACCATTTCCACTGTTCACACATAAATGAGGGGATGCAGCTGGCTTCTTCCCTTCTTCTTTCTGTTGGCTCCAACTTCCTCTGCGTGGACCAGCTGCTGCTAACTGCTCACTACTTCTGCTTCTTCTTCCTTGGACGGTTCCTCTCAGTTGAAGCTTCTGCTCATGTTTGTTTGCTGCTCCTTCACTCGTCTACATCTTCCTTCGGCTTGTGCTATCGCTGCTTTCTGCTACTGTAGCTCACCTTGCTCTCGGCTGGCTTCATCTTCTTCATCATTCCTTCCTCTTCGGCTTCTGGGGACTTGCTGTTCGAGCTAGCTGCTATGTCTTTCTTCTTCATCAACTCACTGCAGCGGCTGGAAGCTCACCTCACGGCCGCTGGTCTGGTTTTCTCTTTCTCGGCTGGTTCTGGTCAACTGCCTGAGGATCTCCTGTTGGTGCTCCATCCTCTCGATTGCTACTGTGTCCTCTATTGTCTGCTGTTACCGCATCTTCTTCTATGGCTGCTAGACTCCCTCTCAGTTTGCCGTCAACTACTGATGCTGCGTGTGCTTGCTGCCTGTTGTCTCCTTCTCTTCCTCTCGGTTGAGTGTTGCCTGCTATAGCTACTAGTTTTCCTGTTAACTACCACTGCTCGTTCTATGCTGTTGTTTCCTTGTTTTTCCTTCTGCTTATGAATCTGCTATTACGTCTCTTTGCTCGGTTGCTTGGGAAACTTGTTGCTGTAACTTCAGTCCCGCGTGGCTGCTAGAATCTTTGTTGCTGCAGCCTCTGCTATTGCATTCTCCAGCTGTGACCACTACTAGAGCTCTGTTGCAGCTCGAGCCACGCTCGAGTTGTGGGGGCCAAGTCGCGCCGCTTGCTCCAGCTACAACTGCCATGAGCACCAGCCAACCGCCCGAGCTCATCGCCGTCGGGCCCTAGCACCACCGTCGCTTATCCGAGCAACCTTACCACCATCGCTCGTCCAAGCTTGCCATTCAACCAAGCTACAATCGTTCCCCCGTTGTCGAACTCGATTTTTGGATGAGCATATTTCTAAATTTCACTTAGAATGTCGGGCATGCTAGGGACTTAATCTAGGGTAAATTTTATGATAAAAAATATTTAATTACTTGGACTTCGAATGTCGATTATTTGCTGCTAGCCATAGGGGTAAATTGGTCTTTTGCGAACCCTAGGAATTGATATGTGTGTGAATTTCTTGCCCTCGAGCCTAGACGATTTAGAATGGAAATCGGGTCCCGAAATGTGAATTTTCATGACGTGCGATGCTTGGTTATTATGCTTAATGTATTTTAATGTGAAATGTGTGCCCATATGAAGGATTGTGAGGAGAATGCATGTAGCAAAGCTAACTTGCATGAGTATTTATAGGTTGAGTCAATTGAAGACTCAGTGTTGCACATCATCGATCTGCATACTGGCATGAGACATGTGCATTTGGCGGAGAGTGTGTAGAACCGTGTGGGATGGCCTGGTAGTGTTTAGGGGCAACCACCGGGAAAGCAAAGCGATAAGGAGGTGCCGATCGCAGTGCTATTAAGCCATGATCATTATACTTGCACCTAAACGTGCTCGGCACGGGGTAGCTGGAATGGCAAGGGTGCCAACTTCGATGTGCTTAGACACGAGTTGACAGGCCTGAAATATTTATGACGTGGCCGGGTCCAGAAATGCTTTTGAGCCATCGGGGACCCCAAGAGGATCATTGATCATTTGCATCTGCATCTGCATTTGTATGATCTGAAATTCTTAATATTCATGTGGCGATTTACTCTTTAGCATGAGGCGTACGCTTCTTTCTAAATTGAGTACAGAGGTGTGCTTGCTAAGTTTTGACTCACATTTTGTGGCTGATCGCCTTTTCAGACCTCGACCCTATGTATGAATATCCCTCGAGTCTACCATGGGATTCCTCAAGAGATCGAGACCAAGATATTCGTGTATCCTTCCGTGGACAGAATTTTGTATGAGAGGTATTACTGTACTGCATGGGTCGACGAGGGATATGAAGCTTTGATCCCTCGTAGATACGAGGGGTGGATGAGTCGAAGGGGTCAGGAAGAGTGGCAGAGTCCTTTGCAGAGCTTAGATGTCCCAATCTTTCGGATGAGGCCAATAGGCCTGATGAATGCAACTACCTTTGGTGGCGAAGTCACAGACTCTGAGCCTATTGAGGTATTGGACTCAGACGGGGATGTAGTGATGGAGATTGAGGGAGTAGATGATGTGTTTGTCGAGCAGGCGAATGGTGAACCTGTATTCCCGATATTCAAAGAGTTTGATTCGGAGGGGTGGCCCATGCTAGAGGACGAGTAGTCCCCCGATGATGCCTAGATGGAGATTAGTGATCTTTTTGGTTTGGTCTGTTCCCTTTTTTATCTTGACCAACTTATGTTTTTGAGGTTCAGATGATAGTCTCCCTCCAAGTTGTATAGAACTTTTACTGTTATATATTATGCTATGTAAATTTGATTTTCTCTATCTCTCTATTATGTATGTGCTTTTGTTTGGGTTATGCGCTTTCCGCTGTTGCGAATCTAGTCGTCATTTGGTCGCGACGAGTCCTGGGCCGTCGTTAGTGTTGGCCAGACGATGTTCAAATAAATAGGAGGGCGGGATGTTACATGTCCACTGGGTTCAGGGTGTGACATCCCCGTTTAAGTGGTATCAGAGCAAGGTCAGCTCAGTAAACGATTATTCGAGGCTTGGAGTGATAAGGCTGATGATTGTGGGGGTAGTTAGATATAGAGAGACCTCTAAGTTGGACTAGGATTGGACGTGCATGCCTATTCTTGATTGGTGCATGTGGTTGCTAGAGTTGAGATGCCATGTGCTGGTTATTAAGTGCTAAGTTGCAGGTGCGTCTAGACTTGAGGTAAGAGACCGAACCTTAGCTTTAATATAATGTGAGTGCCTTTATGTGGTTGTTGCTAGTAATCATATGTTCTAGCTGTTAGGAGTATGCCCTAAAGCAACCATATGATGGTCACATGTAAACATAAATATTACACTATTGATATTATATTAATGGTAAGACGCAAGTTTATTCATCTTATCCCTCTATTTTAGATGAATAAAGTCCATTAGATCAGTTGAAACTGATACTCATTCTTGAGGCGTCAAGAATATGTGTGACGGGTCATTAGTGGTCTCTGAACTTCAAATTGGTTCATGGTCAAAGGATTGTGGATTGGGCACCCGCGAAATCGGTCGAGACCAGTGTGTTCGCAGCCTCGCTATGAGCATTGGATGACCAATAGGGATTACGAGTCACAAAGCCATCGGACGTTAAACGCCGAAGCTGGAATACAAGTGTTCGTATTGAAACGAGTTCGATCAAATCTACTGAACGTGACGAAGGAGCGATTGACTAACTTGGAGACTTTGTGTTTAGTTAATGTCTCATCGCTCTTGGCTTTGGTGTGTTAATGGTCCTCAGACCTGAGCTACGGTACTGGCTTGTATATTGGATGGTTGTGGTTCACAGTATGATATTGGCCGATCATTGATCCGCCTCTGTACATGATGGTCACAGTCCTCCATATACAAAGTCATAGGCAAGGGCAACAGTTGGGATCTGTCTCCTCATTAGATGAGGTTGATGTCCTATGCAATCTATACATGATGGTACATTAGAAAGTCCTTGGCCAAGGCAGAAGTCGAGAGGAGTCCTCACACAGTTGGGATCTGTCTATTAGATGAGGTTGATATGCAATACTGATGGTACATAGAAAGTCCTTTGAGAGTCTCACCGAATATGATCCATGGCCCTCATTCGATTGGGACATGTAAGACAAAAGGACTGAATAACACCGAACTAAGGCCAACAGGTTCACTTTGTCCTCGTATTCATTCTGACTGGGTAACCGTGATATGTTGCTAGACATCACTCACGGTTTGTGGGATCTAAGGATTGATTTGGGACGATCAATTCCTTGAGGAATCTCACTGCTAGTTTAGGAGTGAACCTAGGGATGTCACACGCCTTAACCGACATTGGCGACGTCCATAACGAAGATAGGATCGTGAGAATGCGATAGGACTATTCGGATAGTCAAAAGGAATTAAAATGAATTGATTCGTTTCCTTCTTCTAAAGCTCACTAAAGGACGAAATAGATAACACAGGCATGACATCATGATGATATCATGGATGATGTCATGGTTACATCATGCTTGCATCATCATTGGATAATAGTTGTTATCCAAAAGAAAGGATAAGAAAGGTTATCCTCTAGAAAATGTCAAAAGTAGGATAGGATTTTCATTCGTTTGACAGAGACCTTGGACATTAAACGACGTGATTTGATCATGAAACTAGAGGGACTTCAAGCCTAGAATGTCTAGAGTCCGTGGATGAGGATCACCCAAAAAAATGACGCCATTTGGGCACCCAAATAGGCGCCCAAGACCGGTCGACAGGCTGGTCAAAGGCAGGCAAAATGCCTGCCTTTGAGCGCTCTCCAGTGGGCCACGTAAGGCCCACGTGGGCTGGTCAAAAATAGGTTTTAACCTGCCCTTTGACCAGAGTCCAAGCTGGCCATCGTAGGACAGGTTGAGCAGCCAACGTGGTAAGCCTCCCATTGGTCGCACGTGAGGTGGTTTTGAGGGGCGTTTATACCGCCTCTCCCCCTTATTTTCTCCCTCTCTAACCCTTTATAAATAGAGGTTAGGGGCTCATGTTCAAGAGGTTAGAAACTTGTGAAAGTTACACATATACGTGCCAAATTTCGTGAGGAAGTGAGCTTGAGATCGACCATTCGATACACAAAGTTTGTGTTTCCATTGGTGAAAACGAAGGGTTCGAGTTGAGACGTCACGAGGATTACTAGCATAATCCAAAGGCCATTTTCTGAATCTCCATCTTCAAGGTCGCACGGATGTCGGGGCATGTCTGAACTAAAGGTCCGACACCTCTTGGGCTCAAGTACAAAGAAGTAGAGCCGCATCCTACTTTGTTTTCTAGGTACGTTTCTAAACTTGCTTTAAAAAGTCTAATTTTCGATTAAAGTATACGAGGATTTCTAAGATTATCTAGGGTGCCGTTTGAATTTATTTTCTTTCCACGCATGTATGACATGTTTTCATGTATGTGATGAGCACCCGAGACCACTAGAAACCCAACACTAGCTTGTTGTGGCGTGCTCCTAGACCCTGAATAATGGTTTAGGTTTTAATTCCTTAATGGAATTATAGCAGGTCTATGTGAGTAAGGACCAAGGAAAATGAACAATAGACATGACCAAGAAAGTTTGGAAGATTGTCTGGCTTGGAGACCCAAGTTGTAGGTGCTCCAAACTGATAGAAGCTAAAAGCTGCAAAAAAAACCCAAGTATTAGAGAGATATGGAGTATGGCAGAAATTGGTACCTTAATGAGTAGCAGGATGAAGAAAAAGCTGCCACTATGGCCTAAGCTGCTGAGGCCGCTTTAAACTACCGGAATGGAGTATTGGGAATAATGTCTGGCAATGGAGGCAAACAGACACCGTAACCGTGGAGAGAGCAAATTTCGAAGTTGCAACCACCGAAGTTTTGTACAAAACGGGAGGAACCTAAAGCAGCCTCACTCTGGAGGAGAGGAGCAATTACATTAACGCGTTGGAAGTACTACGAGGTACTGCGGAAGAAAGGGTTTTTGTCCACTCCCCGACTCCACCAGTGCGCGATTATGCGCAACGACGACGATACATGCGACGTTCCAGTCTGTCGCCGACCAGAAATTTTATGTCTAATTAAACGCTAGCAGAGAAACGATCCCTTACCCTGACAAGAAGAGCAAGACTAGCCAACCATAACACCTCATATATTACACATTCTTCACGCTCCATATATACATAATATCAGTCTTTTCAAAATATTAAACGTCAACAAAACTAATACGGCGGCGACCACATTCTC
>JAGVVM010002864.1:0-24558 GCA_019149425.1 Psidium friedrichsthalianum
AAAGGAAAAATTAACCAAGAACTTTTTTCTTCTTGTAAGGATCAAGTCAGAGAACTTTAACAAGTATGCTAAAACAAAGCAAATAGAAAAGATCGAGGCACAAGTCACATCAAACTAAAGGGGCACTTCAAGAATTTAAACTTACTATAAAGTGCCATTTCAAACGAAATTATCTCTCTGGCAAACCAAACACTTTCCTCTAACGAACAACTACCACAGTTGTTGAACTAAAAGGCCGAATTTTCCATAGAATGGACCCAAAATCAAATCTTGATCTTAAATTTCAGTCCTTTCAATTACGGGGGCAAAACTCAATAAGTATAGGAATGTGTAAAAACTGCATTCAGCCAAAAGATACAACAATGGCCAACCACATACCTTTTCTAGGATCACGTGTCTACGTAAGGCATAAAAAGTTCTTTCAATCAAATTTTGCAAAAATAAGTCAACCGGATCACCTCCATTACCAGCATGAGCTACCTCCCAAGATATTTTCCCCTAATAGAATGCATAAGTAGCGAAATTCAATTTATTCAAAAAATCTTACCGGCAGACGGTCAAAATGAAGCCTCGAGAATAAAAGCCTAATAAATCAGGCAGCATAACAAACATAAAACTCATGTGCATTACCAACTCCAACATTACCTCTCCTACATATTCAATTATAAATCCCCCCTTGGATCCCATCCTCTAGCACCTGCAGCCCATAACCCTTCTTTCCACATCGAAGCCATTGCATTTTGGCATACTTGCGTTTCTGGAACTGTGGATGAATCATAATTTTCAGATATAACCCGAAAACGGAATAATAGGAGATGCACTGTCCCTCCTCAGCAAAGTACAGTACCTGTTGTTGATTGAGCAGAGGTCCCCCAAGGGCGGTACCTTGAACACATTCAATGTTCAGCATTCGATTCAGGCATTCGTCTCCACATCCCAACTTGCCATTGGAAGGTGGTTTGCAATGCAACCATTATCTGGAAACAACCACAACAACACAACAAATCATGATGACATGATGACCCCAATCTTCTTGTGCCCTTGTAGCAGAAAGAATATAAAGCTGAGCGCTATAATACTACATAGAAACAATCAAACCAGGCAACTGGCCAAGAGAGAGATTTAATCAGCCATATCTTCGCTCCGGGCTGAATCCAGAGTATGACTCAAGTATGAAGAGAAACAAATGCTACACATGATAGCGGCAAAAGGCAAAATTGATCAGAAGCAGTAGCCAGGATTGGCAATCAGAACCACCGTTAAAATCCTAACAGCCCTACATGTAAGATTTTCAAAAGGCTCAAGATCCAAGACATCAATCATGAAGGTGACTAGCAGCAATGCTAAAACCCAGGCCGTTATATATCAATTCAAGCAACCAAGTTCACACTCAAATGACAAGAATCAGATCTTGACCTCATCAATTGTTTGAGTTCTCCTACTCCTGTGCAGAAAGTTATTTGATTCTATCCGAACAAAAAAAAGAACAAAGCAATGACTTCTGGGGTACTGCAATGAAGATACATATAGTTCAAGTACAGTAACAGAATCAGAAAGCAAAAAGCCACCTCAGTTAAAAGTGAAAATGCAACCACCTGCCTACACAGACAAACCAATAATTAACTCAAAACTAGTACTGCCCACCTTAGAAAAGCCCCACCCTTCCGTCAATTTTCAGATGCATCACATACATTTTTTTTGTTGATATGTAACCGTTGACCACATAGAAAATCCAAGCAATGAAATCACACAGATTACTTAGCGTTGCAAGTTTATTTTCTCTCGACAAAATCTAATTTGTCAGATGTGTCAGTACAATAATTGTGTCTATTGTTGAACAAGTGGTCTTTCTAAGCTCATATGTGTAATTTTAAAATAAAATCACTACCATCAGGGGCGAAGGAAAAGCTTTGCAAGCCTGATTTAACAACTTGGGGATTCCACTAAGATGAAGAAGGAAGCTAAAAGAGAAAATACAAACCAATCCAGTAAAATTATCGTATATAGCAATGACATTAAGAAAACCTGTCAAGCGGCTCCAACCCAATTCCTTATAATTGGACGAGCAGTGCCCTCGTCTTCCTACCCAGAAGCATCTGATATGTCCAACTCAGCATTTATCTCAGCATTTTGACTTCTCTTGAGGATTGAACAATCAGCAAAAGATACGTTCATGTTGTCTTTACAGGTCCTACAAAAGAATCAGTGAAAGCTACTAAGCAATGACATAGAAACCATAGTATTTATTACCAAGACACAATCAGGCAGAACATTGTGCTGCCTTTTCCTGAATCAAGAGAAATCTTGTCAATGTAGACATGTAGATACATATGTTCCTTGCGAGAAGCAAATAATTATTTGTGGTAATTTCAACTCACAACATATCATGAAATTAGACCTTATAAGGCCAAAAAATGAACAAACATGAAGTTTCTTCTAAGGCACCAATTTATCACCAAAAAGGAGCAGCAATCTCACAACACTAATGGAGGTGGTGTTACCTCCATGTCCCTGAAAAAGTAACTAATAGCAATGTAACTTAATTTCTATTGAGCTTATCTTCAGCTTCAAAAGTAAAAATATATTTTAGTGAGGCCTGTCCAGCTGTCAAAATATGAACAAGAACCAACACAGAGCCACAATTATAGAACCTCGATCCTTTTCACTGGATTGCATTTCTAAAGAGACGCATGTCTATAGGCTGATTGTTGCTCCTAACATTAGACCTGCAATGCTAGAAAATTTTGCAAAATCTGAAGTTGAAACAATTCTAGAGCCATACTATTATCAATATGATGAATACAAGAAAGAACAATAGTGTACCAATTGCTATTTGTATCTTTCAATAGAATCTGCAAGTGCAGCTGGTATCCTTCTCCATTTGTAGCAATCATCACAACGAACCCAAGCATTAGGCGATGGTACATGTTGCTCCCCTGGATCTCCGACATTGTTCCCGATCCAGGGATACTTATAGGGACTAATCCAGCATCAGAATTGGAGTCGATTTTGTTACCCTGGTCACCAGCTATATCACAGTCTACAATCCCAATTAACAGAATCAGAAATTCAACTCTCTTGAGCAGACTACTCTATTTGCCAAGGCTACCGAAAGAGTTACATTCAACATTACAAAAATCTATATTTTCTTTCACATCAGCACAATTGTAGGACGAAAGAAACTACTATTACAAGCTAAATACTGCTTCCACATGGGACTTTTCACTTGAAAGAGGGCATGATTATCAATGTCTTCGACCTTTCCCTTGTTCTTTCCCAGGGGCTTAGCCGGTTTTCCTTCCTGCTCTTGGTAGTATTGAGCTTTTAGAGCCCGTTTATAGACCCTGCTAGATTTGCACTTTGAAAAGTTTTCGTCCTGAACTCTTGGTGGAGCAACTTATTCCACTAGTATTTTCAGATTCAGATAGTCCAAGACTCGCATCTATCTCAGGGAATGTCCTATCAGCATTATCCACTTCTCGGAAGCTCTAGCCACTGGAAACCCAGCCTCTACTGGTGACGTAACAATTCACTATGGCTAAAGCATTCATTGAAGCATTGACCATGGTTGATACGGTAAGTCCTCTTTAGATAAATGGCAATCACTCAATTCTGTCTGCCACCACTTTTTTTGAAGATTTATCCTTGTGTGTATGTGTTGAACAGACAAACCATCTTTCAAAGCATGATTAACTCGGCGAGGCACCTTAATTTTCTTTTTTCCTCTTTTGGAGCCATCAACATTTTCACGAATGGCAAATTCTTGAGCACATGTAAACAGCTTCATCAATGTCTTCCCTAAAACCTTCACAGTCTTGGGCTTCTGGAACTAATTAATTACTTCTGAATCAGAGAAGTTTCAGGATCCAATAGCCACCATCAGCTGTGCCTCTGCTGTTTCAATCTCCGCACAACCAGGAATCCCAAGACAATCTTCTCTAACATTTCCAGTAGACTTTTCTATCAAACCGGTGTCTGAGTTTTCAGTTTCCAAACCTGAACTCAAGTGTAGGATCAGCAGAAAGAAGTTTTTCCCTCTGAACTGCTCTTCCCCAGACATCCCTCTACCCTCGATTTGTATTCACCATCATCATCCATTTTGGGAACCTCGGCATAGGTTCCCTTGAATGATGCCGTTGCACCAGTATTGGCAACAATGCCGACAGGAGGGGCAGATCCAGCAACCTTTAGTACATTTGAACTACTTTGAATGGGTCCTTTGCCCAGTTTTACCTTCAACCTGATCCGTGTGGATGAACCACAACGTGTTCCATTGGAAGAGTTTGGGTTCCTAACTTGCTGATCCTTCGTCTTTTTATCACTTTCTCCATGAGTCCTAGCTTTACTTCGTCTTTGGCTTTTCACTTGCCTGACCCCAGCCATTCACCTGCTCAAACAGTTGTGAAACATTTTGAAAGTGCACCCCAGGGAGAAGAACGGGCTGTTTTGGAGAGTGAGGTCCTCTTCTTTTTTGAAGCCTCACTAGCAAATTCTCCAGTTTTCGAAAAGGCATACTACTTTGCTTGCATTCCTCGAGTTCCTCGCAGCCCTTTTTGGCCTGAGTCTTCCTGCCTGATTTACTTATTCGCCTGCTCTTCTGGAGGATGATGACATGATTTTGGGCCTCTGGTCTCAGAGCTATGATCAGACTGAGTAGAACATTTTCCATCCTTAAAATGGTCAACCTTAGAGTTTGGAATTATAACACCAGCTGAAACCTCTGGGGTATTTTTCGGCTTCAGAGAGCAATTTTATGAATGTCGAAGATGGCACACGTGACTGCACAAGATACGATCCAGCAACATAAGCTGAGAAGCAAATTCAGATGCTCCTTTCCCTGAACTGCTGCCAGCACTTTCGTCCATTGTCCATTACATTCACGTGAAATTATAAGTTTCTCTTCTGTGAGCACATCATCTGGCAGCAAAGCAATGCCTGGATCAGGAATTTCAATGCCTGAAGAATAAAATGTTTCAGATCACCATCCCTATCCTCAGTCCTTCCCTCCCAAGGCAACAAAGTGTGCACAGGTTTTCCTTCCCAGACGTCGCATAAACAGTTGAAAGGGGAAATCTGATCGCCTATATTCACATCCCTCTGACCCAAAAAATCAACTCTTTCTTCCCTATACTCCGAATCCACCTCCAGAGAAGGCCGCCCAAGCATTTTTATCATCCTTCTGCTATTCTCTGCAAGAAAACTACTTGCAAATCATCAGAACATGACGGTTCCAACGTTTCGTGGTAAACTTTTTGAAGGCAATAGCTGGGTGCGGTAGCGGCTGAAGTATCCCCTATTTTCACTCCAGAGACCAACAGCATTACTGGTCCGCCTTGGCCTCCTTCAGGTCCAATGATCCAATGAAGCAGCCTCGTTTTTGCAGAAGGAATGACACTAGCTTCTGAACATGATGAGATTCTGCTAATCGTATAATCCTCCACTATAGCTGATCGCCATCGTTCTCAACCATTGAGATTGTTGACTTCTCTGATGAAGGGAAGGCAAAAGCCCTCATCAGCTGTCGTGGAATCATCCACGGTTCCAGTGACTTCTTCCGATGCTATTTTGCAACCCACCGACGATACATTTATGTCCCAACTACTATCTTCTTTTCCCAGAATAATCGGGTCCGTACTGTCGTCAATACTCTGCTTCGCTTCCCAAAGCCCTTCGACTCTTCATCAGGAAAACCGGCCACATTTTTACCATCCACCTCTCTATTCTTCTACATACGAACAACCGGTCGTAGTAGCTTCATGAACGAACCGACGCCACTTTCAACCGCCCTGCAAAAACACAAACCGCCACCTGGCTCGGTATCGCCGCCGGCCAAACCGTCGTCAACGCCCCCCGCGTCCGTGTCCTTCCCCGCAATGGGACAATTGACTGAATCTGTACAATTATGTTTCGCCTCCTCCATTATACCACCATTCGAACCGCCCCCGGTGCCTCGTTCAACGTCATAAGCCAGGCCTCGTCGAATCACCAATACCACCCCCGCCTCAAGCGCCGAGCCGCTAGAGACCGGACGTTCCAGATCGCGGGTCGCCGGCGATCTGGAACGCGACTTAGGCGTTCCAGGCGACCGGCATGAACGAAGACTGTTAGGTGAGGAAAAATTGGACAACCAATCACGGCACTGTTATGCTCGTCGTGAACGTCGGAAGGCACCCGAATCTTCAATGGCCATCAAACGAGAGAGACATAGAGGAGAAGAAAGTCGCGCGCGTCTGCAAACCCTAGACCGCGAGGGAATTCTTTTTATTTTTTCCTCTGGCGAACTGGAGCACGAGAATAGATTCAGCAGAACGAGAAGAAGGAAACGTGGGAGGCAGCAACGTTGCGGATCTCGTATGGGCCTGGGCTTTTGAACTCGGGCCCACGAAAACAACGAAAAGAAAGAACACTTTATGGGCTTACTGGGCCGATAATAAGCGATAAACTCCCGCTCGGATACAAGCCTGGGGTTAACCCGCTCGTTGGCCGCGGAAATATAAAATAAAAATCTCGTCTATCGTGGGGCGGGGCACTAGCTCATGATGTATCCGGGAATCGGAAACCTGATAAAACCGGCCATAGAAGCGGATCTTATTCTCGATTCCCACGGTTACCGAGCCGATTCCTTTGCAAAAAAAGTGAAACCTGTCCATGTGGTTCGATTCATGATTCTTAAGAACCGAAACCGAACCAAGAACTGGATCGAGAACTTTTTCTAGTTCTCGATCCAGTTCTTGGTTTTCGGTTCGGTTTTCTTAGAATCATGAATCGAACCACATGGTACAGGTTTCACTTTTTTTGCAACTAGGAATCGGATCGGTAACCGTGGGAATCGAGAATAAGATCCGCTTCTATGGCCGGTTTTATCAGGTTTCCGATTCCCGGATACATCATGAGCTAGTGCCCCGCCCACGATAGACGAGATTTTTATGTTTATATTTCCGCGCCCAACGAGCGGGTTAACCCCAGGCTTGTATCCGAGCGGGAGTTTTATCGCTTATTATCGGCCCAGTAAGCCCATAAAGTGTTCTTCTTCTTTTCGTTGTTTTCGTGGGCCCGAGTTCAAAAGCCCAGGCCCACACGAGATCCGCAACGTTGCTGCCTCCCACGTTTCCTTCTTCCTCGTTCTGCTGAATCTATTCTCGTGCTCCAGTTCGCCAGAGGAAAAAATAAAAAGAATTCCCTCGCGGTCTAGGGTTTGCAGACGCGCGCGACTTTCTTCTCCTCTCTGTCTCTCTCGTTTGATGGCCATTGAAGATTCCGGGTGCCTTCCGACGTTCACGACGAGCATAACAGTGCCGTGATTGGTTGTCCAATTTTTCCTCCACCTAACAGTCTTCGTTCATGCCGGTCGCCTGGAACGCCTAAGTTCGCGTTCCAGATCGCCGGCGACCCGCGATCTGGAACGTCCGGTCTCTAGCGGCTCGGCGCTTGAGGCGGGGGTGGTATTGGTGATTCGACGAGGCCTTGGCTTATGACGTTGAACGAGGCACCCGGGGGCGGTTCGAATGGTGGTATAATGGAGGAGGCGAAACATAATTGTACAGATTCAGTCAATTGTCCCATTGCGGGGAAGGACACGGACGCGGGGGCGTTGACGACGGTTTGGCCGGCGGCGATACCGAGCCAGGTGGCGGTTTGTTGGTTTTGCAGGGCGGTGAAAGTGGCGTCGGTTCGTTTCATGAAGCTACTACGACCGGTTGTTCGTATGTAGAGAATAGAGAGGTGGATGGTAAAAATGTGGCCGGTTTTCCTGATGAAGAGTCGAAGGGCTTTGGGAAGCGAAGCAGAGTATTGACGACAGTACGGACCCGATTATTCTGGGAAAAGAAGATAGTAGTTGGGACATAAATGTATCGTCGGTGGGTTTGCAAAATAGCATCGGAAGAAGTCACTGGAACCGTGGATGATTCCACGACAGCTGATGAGGCTTTTGCCTTCCCTTCATCAGAGAAGTCAACAATCTCAATGGTTGAGAACGATGGCGATTCAGCTATAGTGGAGGATTATACGATTAGCAGAATCTCATCATGTTCAGAAGCTAGTGTCATTCCTTCTGCAAACGAGGCTGCTTCATTGGATCATTTGGACCTGAAGGAAGGCCAAGGCGTGAACAGTAGCTGTTGGTCTCTCGGAGTGAAATAGGGGATACTTCAGCCGCTACCTGCACCCAGCTATTGCTTCAAAAAGTTACCACGAAACGTTGGAACCGTCATGTTCTGATGATTTTGCAAGTAGTTTTCTTGCAGAGAATAGGCAGAAGGATGATAAAAATGCTTGCGGGCCTTCTCTGGAGGTGGATTCGGAGTATAGGGAAGAAAGAGTTGATTTTTTGGGTCAGATGGATGTGAATATAGGCGATCAGATTTCCCCTTCAACTGTTTATGCGACGTCTGGGAAAGGAAAACCTGTGCACACTTTGTTGCCTTGGGAGGGAAGGACTGAGGATAGGGATGGTGATCCTGAAACATTTTATTCTTCAGGCATTGAAATTCCTGATCCAGGCATTGCTTTTGCTGCAGATGATGTGCTCACAGAAGAGAAACTTATAATTTCACGTGAATGTAATGGACAATTGGACGAAAGTGCTGGCAGCAGTTCAGGGAAAGGAGCATCTGAATTTGCTTCTCAGCTTATTGTTGCTGGATCGTATCTTGTGCAGTCACGTGTGCCATCTTCGACTTTCATAAATTGCTCTCTGAAGCCGAAAAATACCCCAGAGGTTTCAGCTGGTGTTATAATTCCAAACTCTAAGGTTGACCATTTTAAGATGATGATGGAAAATGTTCTACTCAGTCTGATCATAGCTCTGAGACCAGAGGCCCCAAAATCATGTCATCATCCTCCCAGAAGAGCAGGCGAATAAGTAAATCAGGCAGGAAGACTCAGGCAAAAAGGGCTGCGAGGAACTCGAGGATGCAAGCAAAGTAGTATGCCTTTTCGAAACTGGAGAATTTGCTAGTGAGGCTTCAAAAAAGAAGAGGACCTCACTCTCCAAAACAGCCCGTTCTTCTCCCTGGGGTGCACTTCAAAATGTTTCACAACTGTTTGAGCAGGTGAATGGGCTGGGGCTCAGGCAAGTGAAAAGCCAAAGACGAAGTAAAGCTAGGACTCATGGAGAAAGTGATAAAAAGACGAAGGATCAGCAGTTAGGAACCCAACTCTTCCAATGGAACACGTTGTGGTTCATCCACACGATCAGGTTGAAGGTAAAACTGGGCAAAGGACCCATTCAAAGTAGTTCAAATGTACTAGAGGTTGCTGGATCTGCCCTCCTGTCGGCATTGTTGCCAATACTGGTGCAACGGCATCATTCAAGGGAACCTATGCCGAGGTTCCCAAAATGGATGATGATGGTGAATACAAATCGAGGGTAGAGGGATGTCTGGGAAGAGCAGTTCAAGAGAAAAACTTCTTTCTGCTGATCCTCACTTGAGTTCAGGTTTGGAAACTGAAAACTCAGACACCGGTTTGATAGAAAAGTCTACTGGAAATGTTAGAGAAGATTGTCTTGGGATTCCTGTTGTGCGGAGATTGAAACAGCAGGAGGCACAGCTGATGGTGGCTATTTGGATCCTGAAACTTCTCCTGATTCAGAAGTAATTAATTTAGTTCCAGAAGCCCAAGACTGTGAAGGTTTTAGGGAAGACATTGATGAAGCTGTTTTACATTGTGCTCAAGAATTTGCCATTCGTGAAAATGTTGATGGCTCCAAAGAGGAAAAAAGAAAATTAAGGTGCCCTCGCCGAGTTAATCATGCTTTGAAAGATGGTTTGTCTGGTTCAACACATACACACAAGGATAAATCTTCAAAGAAACGTGGTGGCAGACAGACATCTGAGTGATGGCCATTTATCTAAAGAGGACTTTACCGTATCAACCATGGTCAATGCTTCAATTGAATGCTTTAGCCATAGTGAATTGTTACGTTCACCAGTAGAGGCTGGGTTTCCAGTGGCTAGAGCTTCCCGAGAAGTGGATAATGCTGATAGGACATTCCCTGAGATAGATGCGAGTCTTGGACTATCTGAATCTGAAAATACTAGTGGAATAAGTTGCTCCACAAGAGTTCAGGACGAAAACTTTCTCAAAGTGCAAAATCTAGCAGGGTCTATAAACGGGGCTCTAAAGCTCCAATACTACCAAGAGCAGGAAGGAAAACCGGCTAAGCCCCTTGGGAAAGAACAAGGGAAAGGTCGAAGACATTGATAATCATGCCCTCTTTCAAGTGAAAAGTCCCATGGAAGCAGTATTTAGCTTGTATAGTTGTTTCTTTCGTCCTACAATTGTGCTGATGTGGAAAATATAGCATTTTTGTAATGTTGAATGTAACTCTTTCGGTAGCCTTGGCAAATAGAGTAGTCTGCTCAAGAGATTTGAATTTCTGATTCTGTTAAATTGGGATTGTAGACTGTGATATAGCTGGTGACCAGGGTAACAAAATCGACTCCAATTCTGATGCTGGATTAGTCCCTATAAGTATCCCTGGATCGGGAACAATGTCAGGAGATCCAGGGGAGCAACATGTACCATCGCCTAATGCTTGGGTTCGTTGTGATGATTGCTACAAATGGAGAAGGATACCAGCTGCACTTGCAGATTCTATTGAAGATACAAATAGCAATTGGTACACTATTGTTCTTTCTTTTATTCATCATATTGATAATAGTCTGGCTCTAGAATTGTTTTAACTTCAGATTTTGCAAATTTTCTAGCATTGCATGGTCGAATGTTAGGGAGCAACAATCAGCCTATACACATGCGTCATCTTTAGAAATGCATCCAGTGAAAAGGATCGAGTTCTATAATTGTTGGCTCTGTGTTGGTTCTTGTCATATTTGTGACAGCTGGACAGGCCTCACTAAAATATATTTTTACTTTTGAAGCTGAAGATAAGCTCAATAGAAATTAAGTTACATTGCTATTAGTTACTTTTTCTAGGACATGGAGGTAACACCACCTCCATTTAGTTTGTTGTGAGATTGCTGCTCCTTTTTGGTGATAAATTGGTGCCTTAGAAGAACTTCATGTTTGCTTCATTTTTTGGCCTTATAAGGTCTAATTTCATGATATGTTGTGAGTTGAAATTACCACAAATAATTATTTGCTTCTCGCAAGGAACATATGTATCTACATGTCTACATTGACAAGATTTCTCTTGATTCAGGAAAAGCAGCACAATGTTCTGCCTGATGTGTCTTGGTAAACTACTATGGTTTCTATGTCATTGCTTAGTAGCTTTCACTGATTCTTTTTTGTAGGACCTGTAAAGACAACATGAACGTATCTTTTGCTGATTGTTCAATCCTCAAGAGAAGTCAAATGCTGATATAAATGCTGAGTTGGACATATCAGATGCTTCTGGTGAAGAAGACGAGGGCACTGCTCGTCCCAATTATAAGGAATTGGGTTTGAGCCGCTTGACAGGTTTTCTTAATGTCATTGCTATATACGATAATTTTACTGGATTGGTTTGTATTTTCTATTTTAGCTTCTTCTTCATCTTAGTGGAATCCCCAAGTTGTTAAATCAGGCTTGCAAAGCTTTTCCTTCGCCCCTGATGGTAGTGATTTTATAAAATTACAAATATGAGCTTAGAAAGACCACTTGTTCAACAATAGACACAATTATTGTACTGACAATCTGACAAATTAGATTTTGTGAGAGAAAATAAACTTGCAAGCTAATTATCTGTGTGATTTATTGCTTTTGGATTTTTCTATGTGGTCAACGGTACATTATCAACAAAAAAAATGTATGTGATGCATCTGAAATTTACGGAAGGGGTGGGGCTTTTCTAAGGTGGGGCAGTCCTAGTTTGAGTTAATTATTGGTTTGTCTGTGTAGGGCATGTGGTTGCATTTTCACTTTAACTTGAGGTGGCTTTTGCTTTCTGATTCTTTTACTGTACTTGACTCTATGTATCTTCATTGCAGTCCCCAGAAGTCATCTTTTGTTCGGATAGAATCAAATAACTTTCTGCACAGGAGTAGGAGAACTCAAACAATGATGAGGTCAAGATCTGATTCTTGTCATTTGAGTGTGAACTTGGTTGCTTGAATTGATATATAATTGGCCTGGTTTTAGCATTGTGCTATCTGCACCTTCATGATTGATGTCTTGTATCTTGAGCCTTTTTGAAAATCTTACATGTCAGGGCTGTTAGGATTTTAACCGGTGGTTCTGATTGCCAATCCTGGCTACTGCTTCTGATCAATTTTGCCTTTTGCCGCTATCATGTGTAGCATTTGTTTCTCTTCATACTTGAGTCAATACTCTGGATTCAGCCCCGGAGGGAGATATGGCTGATTAAATCTCTCTCTTGGCCAGTTGCCTGGTTTGATTGTTTCTATGTAGTATTATAGCGCTCAGCTTTATATTCTTTCTGCTACAAGGCACAAGAAGTTTGGGGTCATTCATGTCATCATGATTTGTTGTTTTTGTTGTGGTTGTTTCCAGATAATGGTTTGCCATTGCAAACCACCTTCCAATGGCAAGTTGGGATGTGGAGACGAATGCCTGAATCGAATGCTGAACATTGAATGTGTTCAAGGTACCTGCCCTTGTGGGGACCTCTGCTCAATCAACAGGTACTGTACTTTGCTGAGGAAGGGACAGTGCATCTTCCTATTATTCGTTTTCGGAGTTATATCTGAAATTATGGATTCATCCACAGTTCCAGAAACGCAAGTATGCCAAAATGCAATGGCTTCGATGTGGAAAGAAGGGTTATGGGCTGCAGGTGCTAGAGGATGTATCCAAGGGGGGATTTATAATTGAATATGTAGGAGAGGTAATGTTGGAGTTGGTAATGCACATGAGTTTTATGTTTGTTCTGCTGCCTGATTTATTAGGCTTGTATTCTCGAGGCTTCATTTTTGACCGTCTGCCGGTAAGATTTTTTGAATAAATTGAATTTGCCTACTTATGCATTCTATTAGGGGAAAATATCTTTGGGAGTGTAGCTCATGCTGGTAATTGAGGTGATCCGGTTGACTTATTTTGCAAAATTTGATTGAAAGAACTTTTTATGCCTTACGTAGACACGTGATCCTAGAAAAGGATATGGTGGTTGGCCATTGTTGTATCTTTTGGCTGAATGAAGTTTTTACACATTTTCCTCTACTTATTGAGTTTTTCCCCCGTAATTGAAAGGACTGAAATTTAAGATCAAGATTTGATTCTTGGGTCCATTCTATGGAAAATTCGGCCTTTTAGTTCCAACAACTGTGGTAGTTGTTCGTTAGAGGAAAGTGTTTGTTGTTTGCCAGAGAGATTATTTCGTTGAAATGGCACTTTATAGTAAGTTTAAAGTTCTTGAAGTGCCACTTTAGTTTGATGTTTGACTTGTGCCTCGATCTTTTCTATTTTGCTTTGTTTTAGCATACTTGTTACAATGTTCTGACTTTATCCTTACAAGAATAAAAAGTTCTTGGTTAATGCTTTATTGCTTTCAGTATGAGCACGAGGTTTTAGGTTCTTTTGTCAGTTCTGTTGCACCTGCAATCCATCTGTTGCTGACTTTCCTATTTGCGATACATCCAGGTGCTTGATATGCCTGCATATAAGGCACGACAGAGGGATTATGCTTCCCAGGGTCATAAGCATTTCTATTTTATGACACTCAATGGTAGCGAGGTATGCATCTATCCCATTGTGACTGTGGAATAGTAATGATACCCATTGCAAAATAGCACTGGGTTGTTCTTAATAGTACGAATTTTGAAGCCTTAATGATTTATCTATAATTGGATGGATCGTGCATTTTTTTTTTGGGTGGGGGGGGGGGGTGCGCTGCTCTCTTTTTAAGGCCAGGTGGCATAAATTGATTGAATAGGATTATGGCTCTCAAGTTGGTTATTGCTCTTGAAAAGTGAAATCTAATATCTTCCCTATTTTGGTGGATGTTTCTCAAATCTTCAGTTTAGATATGCTTTTAAAAGAAAACTACCTTAATTAATTTGCTGTAGACTGTGTTAAGAAAATGTGACAGAAGTATCTTCGATGATATTAAACTGTTCTGAGAACGGAGTATATGTGTTTGTTTGCATTAATAGAAACAGAAACCCTTTGCTCACTGCTTAAGTTTCTCCCTGCACAGGGGAGGCTTCCCCTTGTGCCTTATTTATTAGACCTTTTTCTGCTGGTCGACCCATGCTGAAAAAAGTCTCAACTACATTTCCACTGGAATGAGATGGATCAAATTAATTTCCGAGATATTTCTTGGACTTTTATAGCTATGCATTATTCTTGGAAGTATTTTATCCTCTGGATACACTAAGTTGAGCTTTTCATCTTGTTTTTCCTCACTTGAACTTTAAAATCACAAAGATGAGCCTGAGTTGTTTTCGGTTCCACCACTGTTACAAATTTTAGAATGAGAATCCATTCAGAATTTAAAATGGTTCCTGCTTCATGGGCATACTATCAGGCTTCTGCATTTGGCTTCTCTGTGATGGAACCCTTGTAGAGATTGATGCATTTCTTTAACTTGGTGAACTTTCATTGACTTTGAATTTCAGTTTCTTTACGCACTAGCGAAGATTGGGTGTTTGTGTTTCTTTCTATGTTGAGTGGAATCAGTCCCGTAACCTTTTACTTCAAAGCAAGATGTCTTCAGTAATGATTGGGCTATCTTTTTTCGTAGTTACATCTTAAGGTTACTTCATCCTTTGCCTTTCTGTCTACTTTCCTGACATTCTCTTTCAATCCGTGACTCCTTTCCATCCTTTCAGGTTATTGATGCGTGTGCCAAAGGAAACTTGGGGCGGTTCATTAACCACAGCTGTGATCCCAATTGCCGAACAGAGAAGGTGACCTGTCAATCCACCTTAAGTGCCTCTCCTGTACTTGTTAATATCTAAACCTTGTCTTGGCCCTGCATATATTATATGTTCACAAATATTTAAATGATCTGCCTTCTCTTTCCTCTACCACCCACCTCCACAATAAAACAAACCCCTCGTCTCTGTCCCTCATTTACTTTTCTTGGTCATATGAAACACGGTTAGAAGTGCAAGTCCATCAGTTTCAGCGAGTGTAAACGCAATTATATTTCTCGTCCAAGTACCATGGAGTTGTTGAATAGTGATCTGCACATTTACGAAGGACTTTTTATTTATGGGGACTTCAGTGTCTTTGGAAGTTTTTGTAACCTCCAACTAAACTTTCTTATGAAGGCTGTTTATCAAAGAGGAAAAATCCTCTCTGATGTCTCATCTTTCTGAGATGACATGCTTATGAGATAGGTTTAGTTTCTTTGTGGTAGAAAAAGTTCTTAATAATGACGACTATTCTGGTATGTTGACCTCACTCAGATGACTTGAAATTTTAATCGAAGTTTGATGTCATAATCATAGCTTATAGCCATTCGACCTGTTCATATGTGCATCTTCTTCTTTATGGGTAGTTAAGCGTTCCTATTTCTGAATTCTCACGAATGGCTTATTGGCTACTATTATTGGTTTTCATTCACTTATTGAACTTGAACTTTCTTTTTTCCTTTCTTTTCTCAAATTGGAAACTGATTTTCGAGCGACAGCTTGTGATTCGGAGGTGTTCCGCCATTGGCGCTGCTAACGCAAGTTCACTATAAAGTTAGCCTAAAAGTATAACTTTTGGGTGGTCAAGACGGTTGGCTGAAAAGTTTAGAAAAATTCAGAAGGATACTAGGCTAGCTAACACAAGTTCACTATAAAGTTAGCCTAAAAGTATAACTTTTGGGTGGTCAAGACGGTTGGCTGAAAAGTTTTAGAAAAATTCAGAAGGATACTAGGCTATAAGAAATTAATTATTGTTTGGGTAATGTGGAGCAATATCTGCTTTCTGTCCCGGAAGGGGCTAGAATCAATTTGCTGAATTGGCCTCATGCTCCTGTATTGCTTTGTTTCTTTCTGTCAGCTTGCTTTTGGGCAACTTCTCTACTATTTTGTGTTATTTTCTGCCAAGAGTTACTGCTATTGTTGGGTGTTGTATTTCTTAATTTGCATAATAGTCTCGTTTTCTCTGGATTAAGCTCTGTCCATGAGTTGTTTTTGGAATCTAGTGTTGACTTGTAAATCTTTTGAAACAGTGGATGGTGAATGGAGAAATTTGCATTGGATTGTTTGCTGTAAGGGATATTAAGAAGGTAAGAGTGTTTCTGATATTGTTGCTTTTACTACTAAGAATTTCATGAGAGCAAAATTTTAGTGTTTGACTTGCTGGTTTTATATATGTCGACCTGTGTAATTTGCAAGTGTGGACATTTTTGAATGCTGTTGAGTTGCGACTAGGGATAATCGGTTATACGATGATGTATCAATGCATTTATTCTTTACATTTTTTTTTTAAAATCAGTTAAATCATGACAGTTTTTAGATTCCCGTTAATGCTGAAGAATAAAATCTCAGTGCTTAATTTACTGTAGTGCCTTTGAGAACCGTTAGAAAATCCAATCAAAAGCTTATAGGTGGAGAGTAACCGCATGAATATAGAGAGCATAGAGGACCTGTTGTCAAGCGATATGGGACAACAACTTCAACACTCCCTCTCACGTGCACGCTAGATTACGAGCGGCATGTGAAATTTAACTAATGGGGGGTGGACACAAATTCGCGAAAGGGACAACACTGGCTCTGATACTACGTTAGAAAGTCTAACCCAACAGCTTAAGCTGATAGGGAGACCACATGAATAGAAAAGGCATATAAGATCCGATGTCAAGCGATGTGGGACAAGAACCTCAACAAGAACCATTCCGCAAGTAGAACTTTGTCAATCAACTTTAGCGGTTAAGTTGCTTTTGATTTCCTCACTTTGGATCCCATTTTTGTAAAGTTGGCTAGGAAGCAAAGAAATGATGTGAGGCTATTGAAGGGAACTGGAATAGAAACGTCAAAGAGGATAGAAATGAAAGCGTTGCTTTTCTTTTCTCACTGATAAGAGGAAGAAAGGTGTTTCTTATCTACTTCAATTCTGTCTTCTAGCTGGACATTGTTACTTATGCAAAGCAAATACCTATCAATTCATTGTTTTTACCGTTTTGCAGGGTGAAGAGGTTACATTTGATTACAACTATGTAAGGGGTGTTGGTGCTGCAGCTAAAAAATGTGTTTGTGGTTCACCACAATGTCGAGGTTACATAGGTTGGCGATCCACTTAATACTGAAGTAATCGTTCAAGGTGATTCAGATGATGACTATCCAGAACCCATTATGCTCCGTGAGGATGGTGGCATGGTTCATCCATTGAATCAATTGGGCAGGAAAATCACCTCAGGATATGAAAACGCAATGAATCAGTCTGCTGCTGATAGAGGAAAGTCATGTTAAATCAGTAGATAATGGGGATCCAAACACAAAAGTCCCTTCTTCCGATCTACCTGTTGACATCATTCCACAAATACATGATGATGCAAGTATATCTATGTCCACAAACTCAGCAAGAAATTGTTGCTGAGGAGGTTCGGAATGCTAGTGAGAAATCTGAAACCTCTTCTCCAAGTAAGCCACTTAGCAAATTACATCATGATGATGCAAGCAGCAGCAGGACAAAGAAGTCAGATACAATTGATAAGAGGTTACCTACTCTTGTGAAACAATCTAGATCATCAGGCTCTATCAGAAAAGTAAAGACAGTGGTAGTTCAATTAACATGGACAAAGTTCAGGGGATGGCCCACAAGTCCCAGATGGTTTTCAGCAAACCCAGAAAAGCAGTTGAAGGATCTCCTGGTGGCCGCTTTGAAGGAGGTTGGAGAATTTGTAATTTGCCACTCATGTCAAAGCTTATTCATGGGTGGAGGTATCTAACATTATCTGCCTTTGTTGTTTGCAGTCGAAGAGAAACTTAATGAGTTGTGGATGCTGATGGTGGGATAAGCAAAAGAAAAGTGAGCACCAAGTAGCTTTACAGCCTATTTGTTTGAACTTTCTGAAAGTTTCACAAATTATCTTGCCAGAAGAAAATAATAATAAGAAAAGAAAAATTCACTGGACTTTAAATGAAAATATTAGCTTTAAATTTGTGATCTTCTTTTATTAGCTTAAATAATTTCGATATGTTTTAGCTTTAAATGTATATACTGCTGCAAGTGCCATGCACCCTAGCCTACTGAATGAGTACTAAAGACCATTTCTGAATGTTCTGATAAATTCCATACTGGAACCTTCAACCATTGTTGGTTTTGATAGTCATCTGCAGGCACTTATGCCTTCTAGATGTGGTACTGTCATTTGTGCTCATATGGAGTTATGTATGTGATTTTTGTGTGGAATGCTGTTTTAATTTCAGCTATTGACAATTTTCTCTTCTTATCATATAAGCTGCTGCTAAGTACAATTTTGGATTTGGCTTTGTTTCCTTGTTATAACAGGATGCTCCTAAAGGTTACTTGAAGCTCCTATTTCTCACTGCAGCTTCAGGTGATAGAGGCAACGAAGCGATCCAGAGGTCTGCTTTTTTTTTTTCTGTGATTTTTTGGTATTGGTATATGCTTTTTTTGTTTTATCATTTTTCCGAGGAGTTATTGACTATTATTTACACTTCCCTTTTTCAGCAACCGAGAACTTTCAATGATCCTTGATGCACTTCTGAAAACTAGATCCCGAGTTGTACTAGTTGATATTATAAGCAAAAATGGTACTTGTTCTCTTTCTTTTTGTTGCATATTGAAGCATTTATAGATCTTACTGGGTAACAAGGACGCACGCGTATATTTCAGACTGGTTCTGTATAGCAAGTGCAATTTGGCTGTGTATGCATGGTGCATAATGTCCTAATTGAGTCTTAGAATTAGCTCTAGACTGCGTCATCCTTGCTTATGTCTTTAAAAAAATCTTTATTTGTCATTTCAGGTTTGCAGATGCTTCACAACATCATGAAACAATACAGGAGAGATTTAAAAAGATACCTATACTTCGAAAGCTTCTCAAGGTGCTCAATAATCTCTGTATTTTTGGGTTATTGTATTGTTTGATTGATCTGATACCTGATGAATTCCCCGGACCATCCAAAAGTCACTGTTTCACCTGTCTATACCATTTTACTGTTATTTAATCCTCAATTGGGCATATTTCAACTTTTCCTCGGGTATGTCCATTTCAATCCTATCTTTCCTTGTATCAAGACACATTCAAAATTCGTTCTTAAAAGAACTTAAGTTGAGGTGCAAATTTTTCAACCACAAAGATGGAATCCCTGGTTTAGTGAAGCGTAGGAAGTTACAATTAATTAGATGAAAACCATTAGATAGTAAGTTTCTATGTGCATTTTATCTTTCCTTTTGCCATTGAAAGAAACCAGACGATTACTGAGCTAGCTTTCAAATGATCTTTGCAGGTTCTGGAGTATTTAGCAGTGAGGGAGGTCCTTACATGGAGCACATTGCTAGTGGCCCTCCTTGTCCTGGAATGGAGAGGTTTGATGCATCTAACTTTATTCATTATCTTGTGATGCTTAGAATTTCTGCATTTCGCTCATCTTTTATGTCTCGACAACATAAAAATCTAAATTAGTAAAGCTCAACAAATGCCTTGTGCCGACTCAGTTTGCCAAAGCCCTCATAAGTCTGTTTTGAAGCTGTTTGTCTTGTTTCTAGCTGTTTTATATACTCACGGGTTTCTTCTTGGCAAGACCAGAACTTTTTTTTTTTTTTTGGTAAAGAGACCAGAACTTGTTGTTGTCTATTATATTTATAAAGAGTTCTTTTCATTATTATTTCTTTGTTGTTATTTTCCTTCTCTAGGATGATACTGAAAGTATGCATATTATCTTTTGCTGCAGCTTTAGGGAGTCTATTTTATCACTGACGGAACATGATGACAAGCAGGTATACTTTATAATGTTTCCTTTCCATGAACTGCAAATGAATTGGTTATTTCGCATAGTTCCTTCTGGTAAGGAGCTCTTGTTGGATCTCTTACTGCTTACTTCCTGCTGTCTAGAATGTTGCACTAAATTTCTACACGGGAAAGTTGTCTTACTTTCTCCCCTTTTTTATGCAGGTTCATCAAATTGCAAGAAATTTCAGGGATAAATGGATTCCAAACCTATCAGGAAATTTGGCTTTGCTGACAGGGCTTCGGCATTACATAATGACTGGCGCGATCAGGGCGGAAGACCTACAGAAGCAATTGATTCCTTTAGGCAACCAATGCTTGCAACAGCTATAGTTGCCACTGTTAGTCAGGATAGTGGCAGAGCATCATGCGCTGAAGACAGCTCGGTTAATGGTAAAAGAATCCGCAAGCGCAAGAGCAGATGGGATCAGGATGCAGAGCCAAGTAAACATCCGAGGTTGCCACAGCATGAGGAACAAGTGTCTGAAGAAAAAAGAGATTGTCCTGCATCTGTCAGCCTTGAGTCTTCTCTTGGGGAAACTACTGTGGCTGATGGAAGTAACCGGAACAGCTGTGAAGATGTTCCTCCAGGATTTTCATCTCCCCCTGACACATCTAGATTTTCTTCTAATGCTTCAATTGGGATGGATGTCTCTCATGAGAATGTTTACCACTCGGACTTCCCTTTCAATGTGGTTGCAGGGAATCCACTGGGGAAGTTTGTTTCCCGTTTGCCTGTCTCATATGGAATTCCTTTATATTTTCTGCAGCATTTGGGTAAACCCCAGGCTGAAAGTATGGAGAGCTGGGTTGTTGCTCCTGGCATTCCCTTTCATCCTTTTCCTCCATTGCCCCAACTTCCTCGAGAACGGAAGCGTCAGTCACCTGCACAAAATGTTGATTCTCAGAACACTGGCCACTCTGCTGACACAGCACAGGTGGATGAGTGCAGTCAACCAAGTTTCATTGATGAAAGCAGCACCGGGACAAGCACCTCTAACCTAGTAGATTCAGAGGTTACATGTGCCAATAGCCAGCAAATGTTTAAGCGAGTGAAGATTTCCTCTCAGGATTTGAGTAGGAGGTACTTCAGGCAACAGAAATGGAGCAATACTAAAGTTCCCCCCTGGCTTCGGAAAAGAAACTGCTGGGGATACTCTGTAAACAACTAAAAAAGTGCAATGTGCAGCATAGGTTTAGGAAATGGTGTGAACTGGCAGAAGAATGGGGCCTTTCAGATGATTTAAATTGTAAAGTGCGGAGGGATGACGGCAATTATTGCTAGCATCTGCGGCACAAAAATCACTATCGATTTATTGGAAATATCTAAAGCTCTTATTTTTCATTTTTTTTGTATACTTTGATGTATCTCAATTCTTTTACTTGTGGATTTCACTAAATGAAAATCTGATTCAGTTTCTAGAGTTTACAGCCCCCTTCATGAGTTGAGCGTCACAATTTCTTCTTGGATATGTGGCTTGTTCTGCAGCAAAGAAAGTAAGTTCATTATAATTCTTGTACAGTGAAAATCAGGAGCCTCGTGAATGGCTTACACATTCTTGTTCATGTGATGATTGTCATGTGTTTGCTGTAAGATTACCTCTATGACCTATTGATGATTTTGGGAAAGTTGTTGCTCGTAGCACATCTCTCGAGCATTTCATGTTCCCGATTGATTTTTCTTACATTATGATTTCTAACTAGGAATACTTCTATGGAAGGTGTAATAAAACCTGCGGAATTGACATGGCATGGTAGGTTCACATGAATAATAGAGGGAACAAAGAGGTTCCAACTCAATGGAAGGATGGGGTAGGTTCCATATTGTGAATCCTTCCTAGCTTTTACCAACCTGTGTACCCTTTAACTTGATGTATATCCATCGTTGCCTCTGGAACAATTACTAATGCATAAAATAGAAAAACATTGAATACATCTATGCACTTATGGAAATTGGTGATAGTTCTTCTTGCTCATCTCGCCGAGTTGAAAAGGCAAGCTTATTTGAAGGATTCAGATGAAGGATATTAGATATTTTCTTTTGGTTTTATGTCCCATGTAGGTTCATTTCGTATAAGAGATGCTATCCCCCTTGGTGCCCATTTACCGATATTTCTTCTCTTACTCTCATAGCACATGGTTATTTGCATAGAGGTGGAGCTTAGTCTGAAAGTCAAGCTTGCTGAATGGCTTGTTTCTGGGACCAATTTAACGATTCGAACACTCAGTAAGATGCCATCTTGAATATCTCTAGAATGGAATTTACGATGCCATGTCAAGGCCGGCGATAAGACTCCGTAAAGCCTAGGTGAAATTTCCCTATTTTATCATCGTGTGGTCTTGGTTCAGATCTGTAGAGGTTAAACAGGGATTACTTGACAGGAATATAGAGCTGGAGTTTCTGGACTGCAAAAGATTATGCAACGGCACACATCTGCACCATAAGGTAGTATCTCAAGCCCATCCTCTAATTTGTTGTTATCCCGAAACCAAGATGAAATTCCAATTGTGGTTCTTGGTTCCTTTTGGCTGAAGAGGAAATGTAGAGTCTGTTTAGAAACGAAGGAACAAAGATGTGACGATACGAAAGCTTTTTGCTCTCACGAGTTGTTGAACGAGGATTCAGAAGTTCTGTTGGAATGGGAATCGGTGTATTGTATCGTGTCTTAATTTATGAGAATAGATGCTGTGCGGATTGGGATCGTGTTGATCCATTATGACTCGTTCAAATGGTAAAAAAATGTTCATATATACTGTGGCCGGTGGAAGGAGGATTATCTTGGAGTATCCGGTAATCACCATCTTCCACTGAAGTTGGATGAAAACGGCATTCTTTCTAGTGCCATGTATGAAGAGCTTTCAACTTCGCGCACTTCTTTGTGTCGGCCGTGTCTTCAATTGTAAAGAGTCTAGGAACCTGCAATTGAAATTTTTGTTCTGCTGTCGGGGTTGTCGTTTTAAGATGTCGCTCGGTCATACGTCGAAGCCGTTAATGTGATTATCATTAGCTGGAAACGGCAATAATGAGGTTGCGCAGCTAGATTACTTGGTAGCGTTGAGCTAGTAGATGGTTTCTGCTCTTGGTAATTCGCTCATATTGAGATTTTCTCTTGATCTTGCTAGTGATTTTGCACGCTGCTTGTAAATTATAGGGTAACTACTGTGAGAACTAAGAGATTACCCAGTCATTTACCAACCGCGACCACCATCCTGTTGTCAGAATCATGGATTTTTGCTCATGGCAAATGTTTCACGTGGAAATAGAACTTTGTAATGATCTCAGTAAAAACTGCTTCTGAAGTATGTTTTCGATGCAAAATCAACGGCGCAGAGGGTAAAAAGAAGTCCAAGCTCACAGTGTATTCGTTCTTCCCGTTCGATTTATTTCGAACTACATTCTCCGGTAAGGCCGAATAAATTCAGACAGAAAATACAATTCACCTATGCCTATGAAGAAGGTAAGCTTCGCATACTTAATGTCAAAATATCAAGGATTAATAATACAAAAAATCTCAAATTGATACACTTATGATAAATTTATCTCAAATTATTTTTTTGACTACTAAAAATTTTAAACCGATACACTTGTGTCGAATTTACTCATAACTATTTTTTTATCACCAAAAATTTTAAATAATACAACTGTGACAAATTTACCTCAAAAATAATTTTTTGTTACAAAAAATTTCAAACTGGTAAATATGTGATAAATTTACCTTTTATTAGTTTTTATTAAATTGAGTTAGTACCATAAAAAATCTAAATTGATACATCTATAACAAACGGAGGGTAACGTATATGCTTGACAATTGCCACGTGTCATTCAACTCAATAATTTGACGGTAAAATTTAACGGAAACTAACAGAAGGTAAATTTATCACAGCTGTACCATTTTGGGGGTAAATTTGTCACATGTGTACCAGTTTAGGGTTTTTATTGGTAAAAAAAAATTATTTGAGATAAATTTATCACAAGTATAACGATTTGGGATTTTTCTGGTATTGACCCAAATATCAAAAAGGTCATTTTACTGCAACACAGTGGTCTCTTGAGTGTTCCTTTTTTCTTTCTCCTTCTATTTTCTCTAATGAGAAAAGTGTTTTCCTTCATTTATTTATTTTTCTGTTTTTCCCCTTAAAATTGTCTTCACCGCAAACAGAGCATGCACATCCCTCTGCCAATTTCGAGAAACCTTATCCACAAAATCAATGGATCACCAATTCTCCTTGTGCCTTGCCAATTACAACACCTCCAATCACTCCCCCAATCCTATTTCTCTTGCAAAATACGGTAGAACTTACTGTTCCTTGAAGAGCAACAATTCGAAGAATGGCAGCATCATCCTCTTACATGGCATCTACAAAATTCTCCACGTTAGGCTGGCTCGGAAGATGCAATAAATTCGGCAAATGCAGCAGCAGCAGTCCATTCACCATTTCAGCTCAACAACAAGCACAGCTCCAAGAACAAGAAGGCACGAAGGCGCAAGAAGCAGCCGCCCTGGGACAAGATAAGGCGAAGCAGCCGCCGGGAGGGACGACGCTGAGGCCGGTCGAGCCTCAAGCGAACGTCAAGAGCAAGAACATGAGCCGCGAGTACGGCGGGCAGTGGCTGAGCAGCACGACGCGGCACGTGCGGATTTACGCCGCGTACATCGACCCGGTCACCTGCGAGTTCGACCAGAGCCAGATGGACAAGCTCACCCTCATCCTGGACCCGACCAATGAGTTCGTGTGGACCC